>QJNU01000336.1:0-81595 GCA_004154915.1 Monosporascus ibericus
TTTCTTATATTTCTTATATTTCTTATATTTCTTATATTTCTTATATTTCTTATATTTCTTATATTTCTTATATTTCTTATATTTCTTATATTTCTCATATTTCTTATATTTCTTATATTTCTGAAAGTTTTTAAATTTTCTATCTCTGTTATATTTCCTTGATATTTATAATTATTATTTTAATATTATAGTAATACACAAGCTCGCGGCGCGTTTTTTGGCACCTCGCAACAACTAATCTAAATAACTCAACCATAACAGATCCAATTGATTCAATCGACGGTATTCTTTTTCGCTGACTATATATACAGCTCTGGAACAAATACACGCATTATATCAAGGCTTGTTACGGACGTTATATTGTTATTTCTTCCTGCCAACCTATATGCGACAACTACTTCCAATAGCTATTAACAGCATTTCTTTTACTACCACCTTTCTGCCGACCGAAAAAACGTGTTTATCCCGTATAGTAAATGTTCTTTTTTATTAAAAACGTTTGTTTTAACCATTTAAATACGTAAGGTTAAATTGTTGTTCCAACAAGTCCTGCCATACCGCGACGCGCCCCTCGACGGGCCCTCTCACGCGCCCCAACAAACCCTACAGCCTTACCCCGCAGCCTTACAACGCGTCTTTCAACAAGCCCTATTACCTTCCATTTTGCGAATATCTTCCACGTATTAAAGCCGTACAAAAAACGCTCGCGTATACGGGTTGGAAATTCGGTCGATAATCGTATTTCTGTTGGTCGGCTTTAGATCGTACGAAATGGGGGTAATATTAACTTAAACGCGTTGGTAGTTCGTCGGTCGCGTACAGGTTGGCAGGAAGGAATGGCAATATAACGTCCGCAACAAATCTTGATATAATGCGTGCATTTGTCCAAAAGCTGTATATATAGTTCGCGAAAAAGAATACCGTCGATTGAATCAATTGGATCTGTTATGGTTGAGTTATTTGGATTAGTTGTTGCGAGGTGCCAAAAAACGCGTCGCGAGCTTGTGTCAGATATAGGGGACATCAGTTGTGTTGTTGTATTAGGTTAGTTGCAGGTGCTGTTGCACTCATACAACTTTAAGTAGCTTAGCTCCGGAACACATATGGGCCGATCAGTAGGTGACCTTTCCGTATATGGGGTGCGCTATGCACCCCCCAGCTAACTGACATACCCCCCCAACGCCTTAAAGCATTCACGGCGTTGATTACCGCACTTTATCACTTCCTAGAGCCACAGCTGTTTATTCCACCTCTTCTCCGGCGATTAAATCCTCTTAATCAGTCAATTTTTTATCTAAAATAACCCTTAAAGCTTTCCTCCGTTAATCCCGGGCGGTTATGATATTTATCAGTCCTAACTGCTTTTTAAAATGCCTAAAGACTTTTCGTAACAGGGTTTTAGTTAATCCATTAACTAGCATATCACCCGTAGGTATATAATTTATTCTAATTAAGTCCCTTTTTATTACTTTTCGTAACTAATAGTTATATATATTTACGTACCGTAGTTTTATTTATAAGAAAGTAACGTCGGCGTTAATCAGCCGTAACGTCTGTTAATTATCGTATTATATATTTAACGGTCCTGCATTTAAATTAACTTTTAAATTTTTAATTAATTAAAAAGTAAATAAAGTTTTTTTTATAATTTACGTAAAAGATAATAATTTCGCTTTAATTATAAAAGTAATTACTATATTTTGCTTATTTATCCGTTATTTTATTATTTTTCCGAAAAATTTTATAACGTAAACTTAGAAATTCTTTTAATTAATTATATTATCCGTAAAAAAGGGATTATTTTAAGTATTTATCGAATTTTCGTTACCGAAGTATAACGTTAACGTTTTAATATCGATTAGGTATAATATAATTCGATTAATTATTTTATAATATACGTTATTAAGGTTTATATTAAATCGAACGAATCGGAATATTATAAAGAATATATCTAATTGCGTATTAATAATAACGTATAAAATAAAACCGATTTTTTGGGGGTATTTGTTAATTAAACTTGGATAAGTTAGATCAGAATTTGATAATAATTTAACGTTAATTATTAACCTTTTTAAAAAATTATTTAAGCTTTTTTTAGGAATTAAGTTAGTTAACTTATTTATAAAGTTAAATTAAGATAACCAAATTTTTTTATTAAGTTTATTTTTAATTATTTTGATTTTAAGAAATTATTATAAATCCTTATTATTTATAAATGTATATCGTTATTTGTTAAATTAATTAATCGACAAAGTTTTAATATTTCTTATTATTCGTAACGACTATGTCGTCGACGTAAAAAAACAAAAGCACCCCCTAACGAAGAAAATAACATAGTTCGTAAGGAACGGGGTTAAATTTTAAATCCTTAAGCGTATTAATAAAGTCCTTTTGTTAAAGTAAAGAAGATTCCTTTAGTCCATATAATGCTTTCTTAATTAGAAGTATTTTATTACCTTATGGATATTTTAAGGGTATTTTTATATATATTTCGTAAAATAAGTTTGTATTAACGAAAGCGTTTATAACGTTATATTATTTAAGCTTTAAGTTAAATCTAGTTACGATAGTAATCAAAGTTCGAAACGATCTTTTAGTAAATATGGATATGTATATATTGTTATAAGCATTTTTAAGTTATGAATTGCCTCGTACGACGAAACGGGTTTTATATTTTTAAAGCTAGCTATACTTGTTAAACTTATAAACCTATATTTATATGTACCTTAAAACCTGTTTCCTTTTTATAATGAACTAATTAACGGTTTCCCAAAATTCTCTTTTTTTTAACTTTATAAGTAAGTTTTTTCGGCTTTACGGAATATCTTTTTTAAAAGGTGGATATTTAACTTTTTATGGCCTTACGGCGGTAACGGTAAATCTCGCCGGTATACCCGGTTCTTGGACTTGGGTAATACCTTTATATAAGGTATTAATGTTTTAAAGTTTTTCCGATTAAAGTAATGCGTATTTCGGGTTTTAATTCGCTTTAAATTTCCGTAACTTACCGGTCGGTTATTAATCGTATTTACAAAATAAGTTATTCGTTTTACGTTAAACGTAGCTTCTTAAACTGTTTAATTATACCGATAACCATCTTTTTAATACGGAACGTATAAGGAGCGATAACTTTTAACTTATAAAATACCGTCCTTTTTTATTATCACTTTAAGTTAAATAACGGAATAAAAGTTTAAGGACATTTTTATTTTTTCCGTCGGCCTAATAATCGTAATAGTTATCAAAATAAACGTTAATAATAGTAAAGGTTTAAAGGGTGGTAATAGTTTAAATATAGCGGTCGTATAGGGGTAATTAATTCCATACGAATAGGCTTATTTTTCCCTAATCCGTATGTTAATTACGTTAACACTATTTTAAAACTAACCTTTTTGTTTAACCGGTAATTAAATTTTATTTAAGTTTTTATGTTTTTTTATAGGTATACCAGTTGGCTAATAACTTAATTAAATATTTATACTTATCTAAATAAGTTATATAAGTCGTTTTCGGTAATATATAATAACTTATTTTTAAAATTCTTAAAATTACCGGAAAAGGTTATCTTTTCGTTAAATTATACGTCCCGAATAACGATAACCTTATTAATTAATGGGTTCCAGATTTCGTAAATATTCATAAATCTATAACCGACGAAAAAGTTAATTTATGTTTTAAGATTTAACTTTTAAAATTTTTATTCTTTTTTTATGGTTACGGTCGTTATAATATAAGCTTATTAAAGCTTTCGATTACTTATTATACCGTTATCTTTATATATTAAGTAAATATAATAGATTTTATACAATAACTGCTAAAAAAGAGCGTATTTTAGAATACGATTATATAAATAAATAATTGCTTTAAAAATATATACCATTAAAAACGCAGGTAATTTAATTACGTAACGTATTATAATTGTTTTCTTCTTAATCATATCCTTTAAGCGTTTTGTATCCCCGTTTTGCGCTTATATATACGGTACCGAAAGCTTAAGTTTAATATTAAAAGGAAGGGATTATAATATGTTTCGAAATTAATAATTCTTTAAGATTTCGTTATCATATTTAATTACCTATAGGAAGACCTTCTCTTAATTCTTTAAAACTTTTAAAGCGTATCGAAACGTAATAATTAATATATTTTAGTTTTTGTTTTTAAAGTATATATCTTAAATATAACCTAAGTATTTATTTATTACGAACATAACGTATCTATACCCTTCAGGGTCTTCCTTAAAGTTAATAAAGTTAATAACGATTTTCTATCCTGATCGGGATTTTTTTTCCTTAGGCTTACTGCGAATTAGCCTTTTAGCTTTCGCTTTGCTATATGCTTTATATTTAATTATGGTTATGCCCTTTAAGCGGATTCCCTTAATGTAAAATTGTAATTAAGTAATCACTTCGGGCTTTAAATATCCTAATCGCAAATATTACATAATACCGTCATTAATTCTAAATGGTTTCGTTATTTATAAATTAATATTGCGTTTATAAGTAGCTAAAATTACTAAGGTCATAACCGTATTAATATTTTTAATAACGAACTAATTAAATTTATTTACTAACGTAATGATTACTTTATCATACTTATTTCGAATAAAATTATTAATCCTTCGGTTATTTTACTAATATTTTTTCTTTCGGAATTATTTAAGCGATATTAAATTATAAGCAAATTCTTCGCAATAGGTAACGTTATATAACCTTAACGTTTTTATGTTACTAAAACTTTAAAATAGTATTTAACCTTTCCGTATCCTTTAATCGGGATAAAGTTGTTACTAACGTACATCCTGTCATCTTAAATAATCGGTTTAAAATTTAGAAATCTGCTAATTAAATTAAATATATAAATAATTAACCTTAAATCCAAAATGGATAAATTCCTTTAAGGGTAAAACGAAACGTTTATAACGTTACGTTAATTAGTAATCAGGAAATACGATAATATTCGTTTTACTCCCTTTAGGAATTAATTTATTTCAGTAATTAACTTCTTTATAATTTTCGATAAACGGTTAACCTTTTTCTTTAAGGATTAATCAAAACTAATTCATTTTTTAACTAAGTCCTGAATTGTCTTTCTTATTTTAAATTCTTTTAAGGTTTTATTAGGAAATACGTAATAATATTAAGGAAATATGTAATTAGGGCTTAAGCAAACCTTGCAGTAAATAACCTATACATTTAATTCGTTACGCTTTCGCTTGTTAGCATTCCGGTCTACTTAAAAGCCGTTACGACTACCCTTTTTAGAACCCTTTCCAGAATTCCTCCCTTTTAATTGCTATTTATTAAAGGGGTTTATTTTTTCCTAATTAAGACTATCTTAATTAAATAAGTTTGCAATGTTTATAAAAACCCCGTAAAAGGTTACAAACGTTACTTTAATATTCTTTAATATTAACGCTTATTAAATAATAATATTCTAATAGTTTAAAAGATTAATTGCTACTTTTTAAAAAATAAGCGTACCTTTTATAATCTCTTCCTTTTTAAACCTTTGAAAAGTTATTACCCATAACCCGGCAATAGGAGTTATTACGGTATATAAATTATTAACCTATATAATTATTATATTCGTTTTTATGATGCCATATTGCTATTCTTAAACCATAATCTTTTCCCATCTCATAACCTACTCGTTTAATTTTTTAGCCGATTTCGAAGCTTATTTTAGCTTTTCGTAATATTCTCGTTAAATGTTAATCAGAAGTCGGTTATCGTATACCTTCCTAAACTCCGCCAAATTAACGTACCATTTTTTTAGGTTTTATCCCGGAAAAACGTTTATTTCCTTAATCGCCGGGGAAACAAAATCCAAAATCTATTTCGTCAATTCATTAATACTTTTGCGGAAGCTTTCGTACTTCCGATCCTCGTAAGTATACGCCGTTAGGTCTAGGTTATATGCTTGTTTACCTTCGGTCGTCATCTTTAAGGCGGATTTCGAGTAACTACTGTAATTAACTTTTTCGATCGGTGATGCGACTAGCGTTGGTATAATTCCTATAGCTATCGCAAAGGATGATATTAATCCGGTTACTCCGGTTAATTAAATGCTAGCTCTTTGTGGACGTAAGACTAATTTTTTGGATACTTTAACATCTTGGGCTTCGTTGGTTTATCAGGCCAGTTATGGTCCTAATCAGGGTCGATATAATCCCAGATATTAAATGCGAAGGTTCTTGATTAAAATTCGTTCTTAAAGCTGTCCTAATCTTTTGGTCTTTTATAGATAACCGAGGACGGTAATTGCGTCATAGACGACATTATTCTTTTGAAGGATGTTAATAATGGGTATTAATGTACAGCCTATATCATCTTAGCAGTAGCTGATTAGTTGATATTGATATGTATTGGCGAAATGAGACTCTTAATTGTCAGATATAGGAGATATCAGTTGTGTTGTTGTATTAGGTTAGTTGCAGGTGCTGTTGCACTCATACAACTTTAAGTAGCTTAGCTCCGGAACACATATGGGCCGATCAGTAGGTGACCTTTCCGTATATGGGGTGCGCTATGCACCCCCCAGCTAGCTGACAGCTTGTGTGCGCCGTGAGCTTGTGTGGTACGTTAAAAGCAATTTTATTTTAAAATCTTTGTTATTAAAGCTATAAACATCCTTAGTTACGACTCGTATTTTACGATTATAACTCGAGTATGTTTAAATTATTTACGAAATACCTCTATGCCTTTATATAATACTTTTAATACTCGATTTTTCGATTTAAATACTTTTTAAATTCTTTTTACAGTCGTACAAATTTTAACGTTTAAGTAGTCCCGATATGTTTCGTAATACATTACAGAAATACCAAATTCAATATATTTTTAATAACGTCTCTTATTATCGAAGGTGACGTATTTACCCCACCAGACCCTTCCTTTAATATTTTAACTTTCTAATTTTTATTATTTGTTTTTTTAGTAAAGTTAATTTTATTTATGACGTCCTATTTCTTACTTTAAAAACGTAATGTAAAGGTTAATACACTCGAGCCGATATTGTTTATAATTGATAAATATTAACGGCGACCGAAAAGCAATCGATAATTAATCGGATTCTTTACCATAACACGCGAGCGGTTCCCATCGGGCTTTAATATGTTAAACATATGTCGAATTTATTACCTACTTAACATATCGCGGTATACGTTAAGGTTAATTAAACGTAAAACTTTATACGATGGCAAAATAAATTTAAAACGCATTTAAATTAAACGATCGATTATTAAAAAACTTTTTACGAAAACTTGAATAAATTTCGTATATATTTTAAATTTATCAAAGGTATAAATGAAAAATAAAAGAATAAAAAAAAACAATTCATAACGTTAACGAAACTAATGTTTAACATAATTTCTATTATTCTTCGTCCTGATAATAATAAATATTAAATAATATAAATAATATAAATAAACGTAATACTATAATAGGGAAGAAATAATCGTTTTATAAGTTATTATTTCGTAAATTTAAATTACATCTTTATTTAATATTTTAATAAAAACAAATTAATTTTATGCTTATCATTAGAGATATTAATTATTACTTAATTAAAGGTTTGGTAAGTTATAATAATTAAAGAAAATGAATTAAGTTTAAAATAAATTTAATATTTTAACAAATGTATACGAACGCGTAACGTGCTATATAAGCGAGCTTGATATATAAGCCAGCTGGACACTTTTTTAGCCTTTCGTAATAATAAACTTAAATTAAATAATTATAACATATTAAATTAATAAAAGTTAATTAAATTCTCTTTTACTAAACGTATTTATAACTTTGTTATAAATGCGCGTATTATATCCGGGCCTCCGTAAACGTTATATTTCTGTTTTTTCGTTTTAACCTCTTTATTATAATTACTTTTAATCGTTATTAGTTATATTTCTTTTCTTATTACCTGTTTCTTTTTAGGCTTGAAAAATTGATTCTTTTTATATAATAAATAATCTTCATTTTTGAAAAGGTTTATTTGCAGTTTTCTGATATTTACTTAAAATATAATTAATTTCGCGAAATTAAACTTTTTTGTTAAAAAAGGAGTTTTATATAAAGGTAATATATAACCTTTAATTATATAATTCACCGCCTGAACTATTTCTATTAATAAGTTATCTTAATAATTTTTATTTTTCTTTTATAAATAACGTTTTTATTTTATTGCTTTCCCGATATTTTAAAGTGTTTTCGCAGGTGGAAAAATAAAATTAATAAACGTAAGTAGAAGAACGGTCCGCATAATTATAATTAAAAGAAAATTTTAAATCGGATGAATCGTTATAAAAATCGAATTCAAAAATCCACCTTTTAAAACCTGGATTTATATTATCGAACGTTATAATAACTCTAAACGCGTCGTAAAAAGTGAAAACAAAACTCTTCGCGATGTAAAAATAATAACGTTGTATTAAATTCTTAATGTATGATAAGTAAACGTATTTTAAAATAAAAAATAAAATACTTTAAAAAGTTAAAACAGATAAAGAAAATTAAGTATATAAAATATAAGAATACCGTCATTCGCGTAATACTTTTCGAATTCGATCGACTAATAATTTTCGTAATTATCGAGGATAAAAAACGTTTCGATTTTTTCGTCCGCGTTCGTATATGCTGATTAAAATATAAAATTCATTTTAAATTTAATTTATTTATTATTTAATTATTCTAATTTTTATTAAATATTAAATGGGATATTAATAAATATTTTCGATATTAAAAATTAGAGTAGGTTGGTTTTGTTAGAATAATTAAGATTAATAAAACTAAATTATATAGATTAATAATTTAAATAGTTATAACTTATTTCCCATTTGTTTATTAAATGTATTTAAATTCTTTACGTTTTTTAACTTTTATAATTATTATGCCGGATATTATTAAAAACTTTATTAAAACCCCCATTTTGCTAAAAATATAAGCTTTTCTTTTTATAATACCAGATTTTACAATTATAATCCGAATAAATTTAAATTATTTACGAAATACTTTTAATTTCCTGTATAATATCTTTTAGTAATGGATTCTTTTAATTTAAACGTATTTTAAGCTTTTTGTACTGTTTAATAATATTCGACGCTTAATTAATTTTAAGGTATATTATAACGTATTAAGTAAGTAATAAATTCGTTATATTTTTGACGTATTAAAGCCGGCTAAAGAATGTTCGGATATTTAAATTAAAAATTCGTTCTATAATAAATATCTTTTCGGTCTGCGTTAGGTTTCGCAAATTAGGGGTAATATTTTTCGGGCGTATTCATTATAATATCGCATTTTTAAAGTAAGACGTAAAACTTTATAAATAAAACTGAGTTATTTATAATTAACCTTTAGATTTTTCATTTTTGTTTAAACGGCTAAGTTCATTTTAAAAGATTTTATCAGACGTTTTATATCCTAATTATTAAAAACTAAAAAACCAAAGTTAGTTAGTTAAATTGTTAAAAAGAGTGCCCAGCTCGTTTATATGTCCAGCTCGCTTCTTTAGTACGTTATGGAATATTAATTATACTATTATATTAGATTAGTTACATATGTTATTGTAAATGTACAAGTTTAAGTAGCTCAGCTCTGGAATATGTTTAACCCGATCAGTAGGTAATCTTTGCAGATATAGGGTACGCTACGCACACCCCAGCTAGCTAATATATAGCGTTTACGCCAAGTCGGAATATAATGCGCTTATGTATAAAGAAGTTATAAATACGTTTACCGAAAAAGAATCCGCTGAATTTAAATTAATTTAATACGTTATAATGGCGTAATTTAAAGTTATTACTCGCTGTAAAAAAAAGGTCCGCTTATTAATTTAGTCCGTTTAATTGTGTAAGACTTTATAATCAATCTTAAATAAATAAATTATTAAAAGGTCTATTTTCTCGCATTTTTAAATCTTTAAAATATACGTTTATATGAAAATAATAAGTTACATAATTTATTAATACACAATTTAAATTTCTATATATTCTTCGTCCGTAGATATGTAATAGTAAAGTTAAACCGAGTTTCTTATATAACTTATATATAATAATAATAATGATAAATATTTTAATGTTTAATCTTTTTTAATAAAAATATTAATATTTTTATATTTTGTCCGACTTGCGCCCTTTCTTAAGCCTCCAATTATTATTCCGTTTATTTTTTAAATATATATATATTTGTTAATTAATTTTAAATTTGCGATAATGTTGATTTCGTATGGGAAATGGCGGCGCGTTGGGCGGAGGGGGGTCGCCTTATTGCACACTGGGCAGGCACTTTGCTGTGCCTCACAAAATACGCTTGACATGGACCTCCACATCGTAAGATCAGATAGACACGTTCTATCGTTACTATCGCGTTCGCGTACTTGTTGGATCTAGTGGTCTAACCATGAGGCTCCTAACTGGGACTGGGAAGGGTTCCGGTGACACAAGGTAGGTGGTACCTGGCCGACGCATGGGTGTCTTCCACCTGATGCAACGCTGACCTGCATTTTCAACTGCGTCGCAAATCTAGACTCGAAATAGCTCAAGCCTAGTGCAATCACCAATTGGCAACGCCCGTTTTATCCGATTAGCCGTGGCTCATGGAACTCGACGACCACGGAGTCCGTGGGCAACACGATCAACAGAATCACCAACAGGATCCTAGAGTCCCATAATGGTGGTCATATACAGTTACCAATGTGGGGATGAACAGTGTTATAAAAGGTGCGAGAGGAGACGCAAAGAGCAGTCAAATTCAGATCGTGAGTCAACAAACATCCGTCACCTACGAAGTTCAGACAACTCAGCCCCACCCAGCACTTCTTGCCTATAAAGCGTTGCCCTCCCTGATTCTCCAACCAAAATGAAATTTCCCCTCCCCACTGCCGTCGCACTCTTCTGTGCAGCCACTTCTCTTGCTATCCCACAGGCCAACCGTTTCGACAACGGCCTGGCCGCACGGGACACCGAAGGGCTCGACCTCTCCGGCATCAATATCGAGGACATCGAAATTGATTACGATCCGGCCGACTTTGATACCATTCTGACGAGCCGCGCAACCATCAGGTGCTCTAATGACGGCTTGATCAAGCGTGTCAAGAAGGAATATAACGGAAAGTGCCATCCCAGCAATAGCAAGGGAAAGCTCAGTGCCCATAACTGCAAGAACAAGCAGGGAAAGTCATACCTCTGCGTACAGAGTGGGAAGGCTACGTGCTACGTAAGTTTCAGATCTCCCTTCCCGCCTCTTTTTAGACGAGAACGGACCTCATAGGGTTTGCGCTAATTATTCCTTGCTGCGAGGACCATTCTAAACGCCCAGAAGAAGAACTTCGAGCACGGCGAATGCTTCCATCGGAAGTAGAACGCTGACACTCTCCTCGTTCCCTCCATACCCTTGATCAATTCTCGCCATCCATCAAACCACACTTTTCTATTCTTTCCTCACTGCCTTTCAAGATGAAGTCACAGGTTCTCTCCACTGAATCTGCATCTGGCCTCTCACTCTCTATGTTTCGAGAGCTAGCCAACTCCACCGCCACAGGTGCAGAGATATCGAACAGCCGGGACTCGGTCCGCCACCACATCTTTAATTACAGCATGCGTGACAAAGAGACAGGCAAGACGGGAAGGTCCATCGCTTTTGTCATCTACCAGACAGAAAGACATGGACCCCAGAATGGATACCGTTTCTGCCTAGTGCATGAGGGCTATTACATTGCTTCACCGGAAAGGGAGGAAGGGGCACCTGAGGACGAGATTGATGTCATCGAGAAGGACATACCGCAAGGACACGAGGAGATGGTGATCCTGGGAGAGCCGACGGTGTGGGATTCGGACGTGGAGGGGGATGATGAAGAAGATGAGGGCGAAGATGTGGAGTGATTTGGGTTACAAACAAGGTGCTTCTGGGCCTTGACGAGGGATTGCGATGGCGCCATTCTTATTCTTCACGCTCATTCTTTTTCTATCCTTTATTGTGGTTCATTTTTATACTGCTAAAAACCAAATATATTCATTCCGGAAATGTTTAAGGGCAGTTAAAACATTACATGCTTTTTGTCAGCTAGTCAGGGTGCGAATATTAGATGAAAAGAGCTGGAAAGGTGTGGATCTGTACGCGGAAGCATATACCCAACTATAGACATCATATATCTTTTCTGGAGACTTCTAAGCTCGTATTAACAGCTATGACGTTCTAGCTAACACCGTTGAAATCCTCGAGTACTGACGAATATAAATATACTCATAACTTCCAACTAGGTCCTCTGTATGGCTAGTTATCTAAACATATAGACAACTGAATACTATTCTACCTCCTCCTGCTTCCACTCCATTTCTGCTACCACACCTGCTAAGAATTCACTTGTTCTTCTTTGAGCCTACCCAACACATTTCCACATACTAATTCTGTCAAAGATAGGTTAAATACCCGTTGGATTCCAGTCAGACCTAGGTGAAGGTCTAGATTCGTTAGCTAAACCGTGGCTTAGCTAGCTTTGCTACTAGTGGAGGAGGCTGCTGGATGTCTCCGGTATCGCTTCTCTCAGTTGCGACTGTTTTATGTGTACTTAAGGAGGTTCTGCTACCCTCCCTTTCCACGCAGGACCTCTTAGAGGTAAACCAGATAATTCCTTCTTCTTCAGCTAAATATATGCTTCAGTGTGTAATGTCAGGGTCTCATAATTCCATGCTAAGTGACCAGCCTTTAAGGCTTGGGGAACTACACATCTTATATACACAAGTGGTATAAGTCATCATACCCCTTAATTTAACATTCCCTTTCGAATTATACTCCATAAGGACGTATAAGATTCTATAGGTATAACTCCTTTTAAAAGGTTATACTTAAAAACTAACCGACTTTTCCTAGGATAACCGTAGGTAGGTAATAAGTAATAATAATACGAAATAAAAGCTAGTATACGAAATAAAGGATAATAAAAAAGTATATATATAAATATAAGTTCTTAATTCCCCTTTTTCGCTCGAAACTACTTTGTTATATTTAAATTTAACATGGCTTATTATTCTGTTAAAACCTTTTAAAAACCCCTTTAAGAAAAATATGAAAGAAACGGTTAGAATAATAGCAGAAATAAGAAAAGTACCTTATATAGCTTTAAGTTTTATATATCGACGAAGTCGCCCGTTTTCTAAGTCAAGGTAAGGTAAGTCTTTAACCATATACTAATCTTTAATTTTAAATCTAAATATATAAATATACTTTTCTTACTTATACTAAGTAAGGCCAACGTTATACTATATCCGAATGTTTTTTACTTTAATATTTTCGATATTAAAAAACTTTCTTTAATATCCGAATAATATTTTCGAAGCTTTTAATAAATCTAAATCTTGTACAACGAATACGTCCGTAATACATACCGTTTCTAAAAAAAGGATATAATCCTAAATGATTAACTGCTTTCCGTAGCTCTTAGGACTTTTTAATATTAAAATAGCAAAGGCTTATTATTTTTCGCTTTCTATATCGTAACTCTTATATAATCCAGTTTATAAGATTAAGAATATCATTATCCAATCTTTTACATCTATATTAAAACGCGTTGAAATTTATCAGAAATGTTTCGAATTATTATATTATGGTAGGCCGAAAACGAAAAGATAAATATGTTAGAATTTCTGAAAACGTATCGTAATTAAAATAAAAACTGGTTATAGATTTTATAAATTTTAAAAAGAACCTTAAGAAATATAAATACGTTATATTCGTGATTAATAAATACTTAAGGCGTGTTTAAAATATATACTCTAAAGACTAAAAATAAGATATATAAATTATAACGGTTTAATATTTTATGAGAGATTTAAAGAAATAAAATTAAACTTTTTAAAAGGAATTAAATATAAGAATAAAAAGATTTTTTTTTAAAAAAGATTATCAAGTCCGAAAGACACCTGAATCGCTTTGTTTTTAATCTTGAATTTCAGTTTTGAATATTATATATTTAAGTTTAAAATGGGGTATAACACGTTTAAAGAGAATAACTACGAAAAGATCGATTATAAAACGAAACAACATTAAATCATTTAAGTTTTCAATTATATATATTTTTAAAACGGCGCTGTATTTATATAACCCTGCCTTTAAATACGCTTTTTTCTAGTAAATGTCAGATTAACTTTATTATATCTACGTAACCTTTAAGCATAGCTGTTACGACCTAGCGGTCTTGGCTGCAACATAAACGGTCGGGTTTTCCAAAAGTCAGCCCCGACCCAAACCAATGGGTCACGTAACGGGCTTAAAGGACTTAACGTACCAAGTTACTTAAGCTCCTTAAGTCGTTATACGGACTTAAAGGATTTAATAACTTTAAAGGTTTAAGCTGCTTAAGTTCCTTAAGTTAAGATAAGGATATATATATTCGTTATTAGTATAATTTAAATAAATCTTTAACTTATAATATAACTTGGTTATTTAAATTATTTTCGATAATTTGCTATTACCAAATGTAATTATTAAACGTATTATTATTTAATTTCCTACGATATTATTATTAATATAAACCGTACGATTAGGTTTAATAATTAATTAAACCTTTTAACCGTTATACGTTACAAGCTTTTATTTAGCAATATTATCAGACTTTAAGTAATATTATCGACATTATATTTTCTAGTAAGAAGCCCGCCTTTAAAAAAACCTTTTAAATATCCGAAAATAACCCTATAAATTCCGATAATAAAAAGACTTAACTTAATCTTTCTTACGAAAAAGCCTTACGACGACTTGAATATTTAACTAATGTAATTACGTAGCTTATTAATAATAAAACCGAGCTTATTAATATATTCGAAAAACCCGGAGGCAATTAAAAACCTTAAGAATCGAACTAGCAAAATAAGTAAATATAAAGTAACCCGATTAACCGGATTAACTAGCCCAACCCGCATAACCTACTTAGACGGCCGATGGTAAAAAACCCGGAAAGGTTTTAAAGCTTATTAAGTTTACCGTTTTCGACGGAATTATTATTAAACTGTAACAGTTCCTTACGCAATGCCGTACTTACTTTAAGTATTTTCCAGTTAAATTAATTATATCTACTTTTCGAATGCAGTTCGTTATAAAATAATTAACCGGAAACGCGGTTATTTGGTTTAAGCTTACCTTTTACGAATAAGTTATTAAACCTTTTTAATAAAGATTCGCAAAAATTACGAATATTTATAACGATTACGAAAGATTTAAGGAAAAGTTAAGGAAGGTATTCGGAGTAATAAACGAAAAAACTAAAATTAAGAAAAAGGTTAAAGATTTAAAACAAAAAGGATTAACTTTTGGATACGGCAATTCTTTCATTTAATTAACTTCGAAAATTAATTAAAGGTAAAAGGTATTAATAATTATATTTTTCAACGGCTTAAAAAAGGAGGTATAAAAAGAATTATTGAAAGATAAACGCCCTAAAAATTAATAAATTATATCACTATGATAATTAAGATCGATAATTAGCAGTACGCCGAAAGAATTCGACACTTTAAGGATCGATAAAATAATAAACCAAGGTAACCCCCTAATACCAACACCTTATAAAAAACGAATACATCCTATGGAACGGTACCAGGACCTATGGAATTAGGCGCAGTATAATAACTCAATCTGGGTACCATTAAGTGCTTTAATTGTAATAAGATAGGATATAAAACATATTAATATAAGGCACCCAAAAAGCTACGATAGAATACCTGGATACTAATTCCCTAAGGACCCCTTCGAACTAGCTAAGGAAACGATAACAAGTTAATTAATATGATCAGGATTAAAGATAACTATAACGCCTTTAAGAAAGCACGACAGGAATTACAGAAAGCAAAAAAGCTATCCCAAATAACCATCCAGGAATAGCAAACCCCTATTATAGGACCTACGGTAACCTAATAACTAAAAGAACATAACGGATAAAAGGAGCTTTCAAAAAATAAGTTACTTTCCCGTTCTTAAAAGAAACGGCGATAGCAGTACGAACAGTTGGAACTAAACGCATAAATTAAGGAATACTAAGGTTAGGATAAAAATCTACTTCCAGGATAACCAGACTAATACGGGAAACTTTATACCATCCATTACAAACGTACCTATTACCAGAAACATATAGAAAGAAAACGGTACATTAAAACACGACTTACGTCAATGTATAATCAGGAATTCGATTTTTATAACTAAATCGGAAAAGATCTTAAGGACCAACGGTAATACAGATACTTAAAAGCATTTACCTTAAAAGATACCATTAACATTATTACGGCAATAACAAGTTAACCCGAAAAAAAAATTTACCTTAACGAAAACCTTATATGCTATTACGGATAGTACGATTACAAAAAAAAAAAAAAAGAAAAGAAAAAAATTGGATCTACCAGATAATCATAAAGGTATTACTAGAAATAATTAATAATTTAAACTTTCGTTTAACCTTTATAAATAACCTAAAAAAACGACAGGAAATTAAATACGAAATAAAAAAAAGAAATAAAAACATAAGGCAATACGATGCCCAGTTTTAAGTACGACAGGGAGAATAAGAAGCCCCCGAATTAAAATCCATTACCAAAAAAAAACATCCAGACGTAAATCCTCTTACTCGAAGCCACTTTACGCAAACAAGAAAGATAATTAAAGTAATTAAAAGCCTTTAACGTATAAAATCAAAAACGCATTAAGGCGTTAAAAGATAAGTTAAAAAACGAACGCCATTTATAAAAAAGCCGTAAAATAATAAGACCGGAAAAAGCTAACAAAAGCTTCCTAAAAGGGCTTTAAACGTAACGATAAGAACCAAAAACGACCTTATTACCTTGTAAGTAAGAATTAGGACATAGTAATTTACCGTATTTATGAATTACGAAGTAACAGAAGGTAATTATATTACGCCGGATATGGTTAACCGATTTCGATTACCATGAAAGGAAAAAGTGAAAGCCTACATCGCCGAGAACGCAAAAGGTTAAGCATTCGCTTACGATAACGAAAGAATTAACCGCAAAATTAATCACTTCAAGATTTTCGTGAACGGACGAAACCAGATAACAAACTTCGATATCGTTCTAATAAAAAATTACGACATAATCCTCGGAAAATTATAATTATACCAATATAACCCTTAAATTAATTAAATAACTGGTTAAATAAAGTTCGCTTTATATCTATTCGACAAAGACAAAGTAAGAAAAGAAAAGATCTTAACATTCGATCGAAAATAACAACGAGTACGGGCATAAAAATACGACAAAAACCTTACTACCAACAGAAACAAAACATAAAAGAAAAATAAGAGTACCATAAAAAGATATGATGCATTATTGTTACTATCAAAACAAAATTGCGAAAAATAAATAATTACTTATAGCATTAACCCCTAAAGCCAGAAACCATAACCAACGTGCTTCTATGATACCACAGATATAAACGACTATTTCGAAAAGGATTCGAAACAAAATTACCAAAATATAACGAATAAAATTATAAAATAATCCTTAAGGAAAGAACATCGACCAGATTTTATTTAATCTATAACCTTAACGAGATAAAGCTATAAATATTACGTAAATATCTGGAAAACAAGCTTTAAAAAGGTTATATAAGATATTTCAATTTATTAACCGGATACCTTATGTTTTTCGTACCAAAAAAACGGAAAGTTACGCCTAGTTATTAATTATAAACAGCTAAACGATATTACGGCCAAAAACAAAACATCGTTACCCTTAATTAACGAAATAAAAAATCACCTGTACGGAATTAATTAATTCATAAGCCTAGATTTTAGGAAAAAATATAATCAAATTAGCATTAAGCCAGGATATACGTAAAAAATAACTTTTAAAACGAAATACGGATTTTTTAAGTACTTCGTTATACCTTTCGGACTTACGAACGTATTAATAACTTTTTAACGGATAATTAATTATATATTTAAGGAATACTTAAACATTTTCGTCATTTGTTACCTCGACGACATTCTCATTTATTCGAAAAACAAAAAAAGAACATATAGGATACGTTTATATAGTCCTCCAAGCCCTATAAAAAGTTAACCTCTAAATTAATAATAAAAAAAGCCAGTTTTATACGCAAAAAGTGAAACTATTAGGATATATTATCACCTTAAGATATATCAAAATAAACCTCAAAAAATCGCTGTAATATAAAAATAAAAAACTCCTATTATAATCAAGGAAATACAAGGTTTCCTTAAATTCGCTAATTATTATAAGAAGTTTATTCGAAACTTTAACAAAATAATTATACCATTATTTAACCTAACGAAAAAAGGAAAAAAGTTTTTTTGGACGACAAAAATAGAAATAACCTTTTAAAAAATTAAAAATACAATTACCAGCGAACCAATACTAATTATATAGAATCTAAGCCGCCTAGTTAAGCTTAAAACCAACCTTTCAGATTACGCTTTAAGTGTAATAATAGGATACCGTAACGATTAAGGTTATTTATACCTTATCGCTTTTTACTTTTACAAATTAAAACAAGTAAAATTAAGCTATGCCATTCCCGATAAAAGATTTATGGCTATTATTAAAGCTTTCCGAAAATTTAAATATTACCTTTAGGAAAACTTATACCAGGTTAAGATATATACTAATTATAAAAGCCTTACCCGCTTTATTACTACCAGGGATTTTACAGAACGATAATTACGTTATACCGAAAAACTAGCAAAATATAACTTTATCATTATTTACCAGAAAGGATTAAAAAAAGGCAAAATAAACGTACTAAGCCGAAAACCAGATTTCGAAGAAAAAGTAATCAAGGTTAACTACCAGATCTTCGATACTATACCAAAAGGATACTTGCAACCACGATAAATAACAACAATCAGAACAGCACCCTTTAACCTATACCAGAAAATCCAGAAATATAACAACAATCTATTTAAAAACCAGAAAATGGAAAAAACACAAGTTTCCAAAAAATACTAGGAAGTACTAATAAAAGATATATACGAATATCAGTTATACAGATATCCAGGGATCCACAAAACCTTAAAGCGATTATAACGTATTTATTACTTTCTTAAAATAAAATTAATAATAAAGAAAATACGACGATAATACCATATTTATAATAAGGTAAAAGCTCGACGATATAAACCATATGGAAAATTACAACCATTACTAATCGCAAAGTAATTATAAGATTTAATTACTTTTAACTTCATTATTAAACTTCCTTTTTTAAAAGACCTAGTTACGGGTATATATTACGATAACACTTTCGTAATTATTAATCGATTTATTAAACTTTCCTATTTTCTACTATATAAAAAGGATATAAACGCAAAATAATTAGCCTATATTTTTTTAAGACATATCCTAAAGATATACGGATTACTAACAGAAACTATTTTAATTAAAGAAATAACTGTTACGAGAACAGTGTTCTCATCCCAAGGTCTTAGCTTTAAGGCCTAGCGCGGGAGTACGTTACGGCTAAAGGTCGGCTAAGGGGCTTGGCCCTTAAGTGATCTAGGTGATCTAGGTGATCTGGGACTAGATCACATAGATCACATAGATTTACAACATACTTATTGAAAAATAATTAGATATATAACGAACCGGTTCCTTATATAAATAACACTTATTTAGTTTCGCTTTTTAGCTATTAATTTAAGCTTTTAATTAAAGGTAATTATACCGTTTTTTAATTAAGGGAATAATTCTTAAATTTCTTTAACGAACGAACTTTTAATAAAATATTTCTTACCTTATTATTACCTATAAATTAAAACCTTATTTTGGATATTACTTATATTTCCAGGTAGATATATAACAAGTTCGTTATATTTTGATAATTCCTTAATTAATAATTAACGGATAATTTTAAGCTTAATTAATTATAAATTTTTTTAAACTTAATAAAAACAATATTATAAAATAACGTTTAAAAGATAAATAATATATCCGATTTCCGTTATAACCTAATAAAGAATTAATAATTAAATTAAATAATTTTATTCCTTATTAAAAAGATTTTTAATTAATTAATAATATCATACCTTTTATAACTTATAATAAAAGAAATCTTTTTCTTTTTAAACTTAATAATTAATCCCTGTTTTAATAAATATTATTAAGATTTAAGGAAATTCGGAAAAGGAAGAAAAGTTAATAATTTAAAAATCTTAAAGCCCGAAAAAAAAGGAAAGGGAGCTTTCTTTTAAAAAGAAAATAAAAATTTTATTAAGTAAAGTTTAAATCTTAAAAAGAACAAAAATAAAGACCTTAACTTATTAAAAAAAGTATAACTTAATTTACCCGAAAAATAAAAGGAAAAACCCTAATACCTTTATTATTCGGCCTTAATTAATATTGCGAAATTATTATCTTACCTTTTAGTTATTACGGAATACCGGAAATTAAGGGTTATAAATTAATTACCCCGAAACTTTATAACGGAATTATAAATATAAAAAGATTTTTTATTTAAATTAAAACTTACCTTAAGTTTTATTAAAACTTTTTAATAAAAGATTATTAAAAAATAATAATTATTTCTTAATTATTTACTAAACGAATTTTTTTATAATTCCAGCTTATTATAAAAATTACTTAAGAAATTAGGTTAAAAAATTTAAAATATTATTAATTATATTTTTAACAATTACCGATATTTCGAAAACCGAATACGAACTATATTTAAAAATCCAAATAAAAAATAATATACGGTAAAATAATTATACTTTTTTTATTAAACCAAATTAGCCGTAAAATATATAACGAAATTTAACCGCCTGGCCGTAATTTCTAATTTATTAAAAAGCGCGTTATTTTATCCTTTTTATAACGGCTTAAAACCGTAAGTTAAAAATAAAATATATATAATATCCAAAATAAAATCTTTTAAAAGATATACCGTTAAAACAATTATTGCTAATCGACGCACCTTTAATCGGTACTTCGAAAGAAAAGGAACTAATAAACGAAATAACGATAAAGGTTTTAATAACCGAATTAAAAAAAATAAGGATAAACCTTAAAAAGAAATAAACATTATTTCGAAAAAGCTTTAAAAAAATAAATTTAATATCGAATATTTTAATTATGGCAAAAAAGGGTATTTTAAAAACGAATATTATTCCCTTACAAAAAGAAACTTTAAAGAAAAAGAATTTTTTAACCTTAAAAAAAAGCTAAAGCGGTTAAATAAAAAACCGATAATAAGGTAAAAAAGGAAGAGAATAAAGTTAATTCGATTTCCTTTTAGCCAGAATTTATTATTATTATTATTATTTAAATTTAAAACGATATCTTAACGTATAAAAATTACCTTATTTATTAAGATTTTAAATTTAAAACCTATAAATATTACTTCGGATAAATAACCTTTAATATAACCATAAAGTTAAAATGCTTTTGTTATTTTAATATATTTTAATATAAAATATACGATAAAAACCGTTAATTCCGATCCGACGTTAGTAATTATAAATAATTATCCCCGGAATTTTACGAACTTTTTAAATATACGATATATACTAAATTACGAAAAAGTTAATATAAGTTATTATATTTTACCGTTTATTATATCGATAATTATCTTATATATTTTAAAGTTAAAAAAGATAATAACTTTTGGCTTAAATAAAACGAAAAGATATTTATAAAACCAAATAACGAATACAAATATATAAAACTTTCCCAATAGCTAAAATATCTTAAGTTTTATTACTTATATTTCGAATTAAAATAAAGCTAAAAGGTTATATCGGAAGGATATTTGTATTATTTCCCGATGTTCTATATTTAATACGAATTCTTAAATATAGGAATACCTTTTTCGGAGGTTTATATTTTTAACCCGATAATTCGAAAACTGCAAAATTAAAAATCGAACCCGAAAAAAACAATTATTTCCGAATATAAATATAACAAAAAAATATAGTTTAAATATAAAAACAATTAATATATTAAATACGTTATTCGAAAAGTACGCAAATAAACACTTTTTTAGGCTGGATATTATTATAAGTTAAAAAATGCTAAAGGTTTTTAAAAATAAGGCATTAAGGAACCTTAATTTATAAAACCTTATATAAAGTAACAAAAAGATTACGTAACCAAATCGAAATTCTATTTTAATATAAAAATAATATATTTAAAGTTATAATTAATTTAAAAATCGAAAATAATTTTATGTTTTTCGTAACGGAAAAAAAAATATTAAGTTTTTTAAAGATATAAGTTAAAGTTTTATAAATTACGTATAATAAACGAAAATTTATTTAAATATAAAAATAAATAAGTTTTACGAAAAACGGAAAAACTTTCCGTTTAGATTTAGGGATATTAAGAACGAATTTTGCTGGATATTGCCAATATTTCCGGATACGACATTATTTTGGGAATATTATAATTTAAAACCAGCAATTTATATATTAATTAAAAACATTAAATATTTTTTTAAGAAAATAACAAAAAATTACTTAAGGAAAACGAACAAAAGATTTGTTATATTATTAAAAAGGTATAAGTACCAAATTAAGCCGAAATAGTACGACCTAAATATTAAAAATTTAAAAAGTTATTTAAGGATAAAGAAAATTACGAATTATTAGTATATGGTTAATAGAACTATCGGATACTTATTAAGGAAGAATATTATCCTAAATTTTATAAAACTTATTACATAAACCTTAAAAAGTTAAAAACTTTATGAAAAACTATTTAATTCGATTTAAAAAAGTTTTATATTCAACTTTTTAACTTTTTTGCCGGATATCCCGTTTTTATGGTACCAAAAACTAAAGACGGAAAATAAAAAATTAATAAAAATAAAACTCTGGGTTTTAAAAAGATTATCGATTATAAATAATTAAACGATATTATAATTAAAAATAAATACCTTTTAACTTTTATAAATATATTAAAAAAAAACGTTAATAAAGTTAAATAATTTATTATATTTAATTTTCAAAACGGTTATTACCGTATTAAAATGGCTTAAGGAAAAAAATAAAAAACGGTATTTAAAATAATATACGGATTTTACGAATACCGAATAATACCTATGGGATTTATTAATACCCCCGCCAGTTTTTAACGCCTGGTTATAACCACTTTACGAAAATTTCTAGATAAATTCGTATTCGTTTACCGCGACGATATTTTCATTTATTCCGAAATTTTAAAAAAGTATAAATAATATATGATTTAAATATTTTAAATTTTAAATAAGGCGAATATCCGAATTAACCCAGTTAAAAGCGTATAGCATATATAAAAATTAAACCTTTTGGAATATATATTTACCCTTAGCTAAATTCAGATTTAACGCTTTAAGATAAAAGTAATTAAAAATTAACTTATTTTTAATAAAGTAACCGTTATCGATATCCGATAAATCTGAGGATTTACGGAATACGTACGAGGCCTAATTAAGGGATACGGAAATATAAATAAATTATTAACGAAATCTATTATTTAAAAGTACGTTAATAAGAAATTTAAACTTTTAAAGGATATAAAAGAAAATATTCCAAATTTTAAAAAACGTAATTATTAATAAACCCATAATAAAATTATTTAACGTCAATAAAACAAAGCGCCTAAAGATAAACGTTTCGGATTACGTATTAAATATCGTTTTAAAATAATTAAAAGATAACGATAAATAATATTTAATAGCTTATTATTCGAAAATATTTAAAAACGCAAAATTAAGATATCCGATTTATAATAAAACATTATTAATAATTATTAACGCTTTTAAAAAGTAAAAACGTTTTTTAAATAAAATTAAAAAGATTTCTGATATTTATTTTGATTATAAAAGTTTTATCCGATTTATAAAAGTATAAGAACTAAATAAACGACATAAAACCTGGATAATTTTCCTATTAAGGTTTAATTTTAAAATATATTATATTAAAAAAAAAGATTTAAGCGGATATTTTTAATTATAAAGGCAATTATAATCGTAAGGTCCCTAAATAAAGCATATAAATGTTATAATATAATAAGAATAATATTATAAAATTATACGAAATTTTAAAAAATTTAATTTTAAATTTTTTAATAAAGTTTCGAAATATTTACGATATAAATAAAAAAAAAATTTACTAATTAAAAGGATAATTAAAAAGTTAATTATTATATTACGGCAAAATTTTATGTTCCTAAAGGTTAATAAAAATAATCTATAAAAAACTTTTACGAAAGTTTATTACATAAATATTAAGGAACTTTTAAGATTACCCGACGGTTATAAGAAAAATACGACTTTTTAAAACTGCGCCAAGTAATTAAAAAAGTTATCAAAAATTATAATATTTATAATAAGGCCAAAATAACATATTATAAACTTTATAAGTTATGGTAACTTATTAACATTTTTAATAAGGTATAAAATATTATAACTTAAGATTTAATTATTAGCTTTCCTTTATTTAAAGACCTAATTACCGGAGTTAAATACGACGGAATCTAGGTAATCGTTAATAAACTTACTAAATATGGATATTTTTTACTTTTTAAAAAAACCATAACGGTAAAATAATTAACTTATGTATTTATCCGATATTATTTTAACAAATACGGAATATTAAAAAAGATTATTTTTAATCGAAATAGGTTTTTTATATTTAAGTTTAATATTAACTTTTTTAAACAAATAAGCGTTAAATTTAAGTTTTCGATAATTTATTACCTTTAAATAAACGGTTAAACAAAACGATTAAACTAAACCTTAAAATAATACCTTTAAAATTACGTTAATTATTAATAAAATAATTAAGTAAAAGTTTTATTATTAACATAAATAACTTATAATATGTTTACCAACAAAAATATGGGTATATTTCTTTATATAGTTATATACGGATATAAGGTAATAACTTAATAACTAAAGTAATTAACGCATAAAACTTTTATAATTACCATTATAACTCCCCGAATAAAAATAATAATAATTAAAATTAAGACGATACAATTCCGCCTACAAACAAAATTATGTTTTTTTTAATAAAAGATGGCCTAATATTATAACAAAAAAAAAATTAAAGAATTAATTTTAACGAAAAAAGATAAGGTTTACTTATTACGTTAAAGATAAAACGTAATATCGAATATTTTATAAATTAAGACCAAAAGGCTTAACGATAAGTTTAATTTTAAGAAATTTTGTTTATTTAAGGTTAATAAAGTTATTTCTAAAATTAATTATTAACTATTATTGCCCAAGATAATAAAAATATACTTTATTTTCCACATTTCCTTACTTAAATTAGCACCTAAAAACGCCCTGTTAAAGATAAATTTAAAAATCGAAAAGAATAATAATAAGTACGAAATCGAAAGAATATTAAATTCCAGAATAATTAAAAACAAGATTTCGTACTTAATTAAATAAAAAGGATATTTACACGAAAAAAATATTTGGGAATTACTTAACCACCTAACGAATACGATAAACCTAATTAAAACGTTTGACCGGCAGAATCCTAACCGACCGTCTCTAACGCAACCAAGGTCGCAGGCGACAAAGGTCCCTTACTTAAATCCAACCTTACGGCGTTTTAATCGAAAGAAATAAACGCCTCTATTATGGCATCTATTTCGGAAGTAAACCATATTTACTTTACCTTTATTTGTCACCTTTTGTTTTTTATTTTTTCCCGTTTTTTTAATTAATCCAACTTTAAACCTTTTTTTAACATTTTTAATGCCCGTTTTTTAAGGAAATTTTGTTAAAAACGTAAACGTTTTAATTTTCTAATAAACATTTTCGATTTTTCATTTTAACGATACCTTAATTCGGCCAGTTCCTTTTCCATTACTTTTTGTTACGCCAAAAAATTATTCTTAACTTCCCGTTACTTTTTTTAAAAGCGTTTCTATATCTCGTTTATCTTTCTTAAAGAATTCATAATCAAAACGTCGCAAAAAAAACGTTAACAACGAATATAGTTATTACAACTTAAATACTTTAAGGCGTAAAAACATTCGGCCTTATTAAGTTAAACATAATAAGAATACGGAAAAACCCTAATACTAAATTTCTTAATTAAGTTAGCACGATTATCCCGAAAATCGTATTAATTTAAACGAAACTTTCTTTTTTATTTCTTAATACGGCCTAATATAATAAAGGTTAACCAAACCCAGGAATAGGTTTAAAAAAAAAACGACTTACTATTTTTATTTTTAAGATAAAAATCTTTAAAAAAAGGAAATAATGTTACGAAAATAATATTCTTATCCCAAAGTTTTACCTTTAAAACTTAACGCGGAAATACGCTACAGCTAAAGGTTAGCCAAAGAGCTTGGCCCTTAAATAATCTAGGTAATTTAAATAATCTGGGACTAAATCATATAAATTATATAAATCCACGACACATTTATTAAAAGATAACTGGATATATAACGAACCGGTTCCTTATATAAATAATACTTACTTAGTTTCGTTCTTTAGCTATTAATCTAAGCTTTTAACTAAAGGCAATTGCACCGTTCTTTAATTGAGGGAAAAGTCCTTAAATCTCTTTAACGAACGAACCCCTAGTGAATTATTCCTCGCCCTATTGTTACCTACAAATCAAGACCCCATTTCGGATACTGCTCATACTTCCAGGTGGATGTATGACAGGTTCGTTACAATAACGTTTATTTCGAAATTCTGGCAAGGACTTATAACATAACTAGGCCTAAATGATAAATTATTTAACGTATTTAGATCTTAAATAAACGGGTAAATAAAAAAACTAACCAAATACTGGAGATTTACCTACGATATTACGTTAATTAGGAACAAAACGATTAGGTCTAGAAGTTGCTTATCGCTTAATTAACTTATAATACGAGTTATTACGAAAGTATCAAAACGATACCAGCAAACGCCAATTTAAAGTTCATACTAAAAGTTTATAAGGATATACGCGAAGACCTTATTAACGTTAAAACAATCCTTAGATTAAAATAACGTAAGCAACTATACGCGGAAATAAAAACAGAACTTAAATTCGTACGTAATTAAATAAGGAAATATTATAACTAAAAAAGGTTAAAAGGATTAAATTTTAAAAGAAAAAGATGGTTTATTTAGTTATTAAAAGTATCTAAACTAAACGACCTAAGAGAAAATTTAACTTTAAATATATCGAAATATATAAAATTATTAAAAAAGTCTCAGCAAATAATTACTAATTGAAATTACCATCTAAAGTTAAATTCTACCTAATCTTTTACGTTTTTTTATTTAAGTCAACAGTAAATATTATTAAAGTTAATACAGGATACGAAAAAAAGGCAAGAAAAGACATACCGGTATACGAAATCGAAAGGATGTTAAACATACGTAAGAAAAATAGATTTACTAAGTACCTAATCAAATAGAAAAACTACCCAAATTCCGAAAACACCTAAAATCTCGCCAAAAACAGTATAAACGCCCAGCGCCTATTAAAAGGCTTTTACTAACGACGACGGGTGCGCCGTAATTAATAATCGACCAATTAATAGGTTCAAACCAATTAACCGGATTTATAACCTGGCCTAACGTAACCGTAATAACCGCCGCCTTTAATTATTCCCGTTCTTTTCTTAACCGTTCGATCTTCTTTATAACCTCTGTACTTTTAATACCACGATGAAGTATCTCGATGCCCGGCTGGCGAAAAAGCCATTTTTATTTTTGCAAACGGTTAAATCTGTTATAACGGCCAGTAGCGTTTTTTAAGCCTGCTTTCTTTTCCGTTTTAAATAATCCTCTTTATTTAAAAGTTTTTAATATTCCGTTTCCGAAGGACCAAAAACATTATAAGGACTACTATAACGAACGTATCGCGCGCATTTTACGGAATTACGAGCAACCTTACAATACATACCCTTTTTTTTATAACGAAAGCAAAAAGGTATATTAAAGCTAAAACGATAAATACGTTCTGAAAGAACGAAAACGTTAATACGCTAACGAAAACGACGTGTCTTAATTCGACTTAACATAATAAATATAAAAAAAGGAAAATGATTCATTAAGAATTAACAAACAAATAATTAATCTTTAAAGGCAAAGATTTTAAAAGGGAAAAATCGTATTACGACCTAACGGTTTTGGCTATAACATAAACGGTCGGGTTTTCTAAAAGTTAGCCCTAATCCAAACTAATAGGTTACGTAACGGACTTAAAGGATTTAATAACCTTAAGGGTTTAAGGCGATTAAGCTCCTGAAGTTAAAATGAGGAAATATATATTCGTTATTACCATAGCTTAGATAAATTACCAGCTTATAATATAACTTAATTACCCAGATTACTTTCGATAATCTGCTATTACCAGACGTAACTATTAAATATATTATTGCTTAGTTTCCCACGACACTACTGCCAATATAAACCGTACGCCTAGGTTTAATAATTGGTTAAACTCTTTAACGGTTATAATAGCGGTATAATATTTAATCGGAAACTTTAATAAACTTATATGCGAGTTTATAAATTATATATCCTATATTTCAACGATTATTACACTGAAGAAAGAGAACGATTTTAAACATAAATTCTAAAACGTAAATAACTGTTTTTATATAATATCGACTAATAAATATTTACCACATTTAAAATCTGTTAACGAATAAACTTATCGTTATTCGAAATGCATAATTTAATAAAAAGGTTACCCTTTTCGATAGTTTTAAATGTCTTACCTATAACTGATTTTACGTTATCCAAACCAAACTTTAAAATGTGTTTCGATAAATATATAACGTACCACACAAGCTCGCGGGCCACACAAGCTCGCGGGCCACACAAGCTCGCGGGCCACACAAGCTCGCGGGACACTTTTTGGCATTCCGTAACAACAAATCCAAATAACTTAATAACAACATATCGCATTAATTAAAATTAATCGGATTCTGCTTCGCTAAACGTATTTACAACTTCTTTATAGGTACGCGCATTATGTCCGGGCTTGCCGTAAACGCCATACTTCCGTTCCTTCGTTTTAACGCTTTTGCGACGATTACCTTTAGCTATTATTGGCAGTATTTTTTACTACCCTTTTCCTTTTCGGCCAGAAAAGCTTGTTCTTTTAGTATAGTAAATATTTTTCCGTCTTAAAGACGTTTATTTTTAATTCTCTGACATTTGCTTGAGATATGATTCGTTTCGCGTAATTGGACGTTTTTTTTTTCGGAGCAAAACGGCTTTATATAAAAGTAATATATAATTTTTTATTACAAAATTAACAGGTTTAATTATTTTTGTTAATAAATTGCCTTGGTAATTTTTAATCTTTTGTTATGAATAACGGTTTTGTTTTATTATTTCCCGGATATTTGTAAGGGTTTTCGCGGGTGGGGAAATAAAACTAATAAAAGTAAGCCGAAAGACGGTCGGTATAGGTATAACCGGAGGAATTTTTAATTCGGAAAGAACGTTATTAGGATCGAATGAAATAAGTCCAGTTTTTGCGAATCCGAATTTCATGTTATCGGACGTTATGGTAGCTTTAAACGCGTCGTAAAAATCGAAAAAAAAGTTTTTTTTCGCGATATAGGTATGGTAACGTCGTATTAAACCTTTGATATATAACGAATAAGCGCGTTTTAAAACGGAAAAGTAAGATACGTTAAAAGGTTAAAACCGATGGGAAAAATGCGCGGGTATATAAAGACTAATAATATCGTTATTCGCATAATATTTTTCGAATTTAATCAAATAATGCCTTTTATAACAGTCGAAAATAAGGAAACGTTTAGTTTTTTTCCGTACGCGGTTGCGTATATTTATTAACGTATTAGATTTATTTTAAATTAAATTTATTTATTATTTAATTATTAGAATTAATAACGTACCACACCAGCTCCCCGCTCACACCAGCTCGCCGCTCGTTTTTTTACCATTTTAACCATATAGCTTTAATTATTTATTTTTCAACACCAACAACATGGAACGGCTTACAAAAGAAGCGAAAATAAACCTAGCCGTTCAAACTAAAAATCGGAACCCGAAACTTAATTATAAACGTTTTTATGCGATATATAACGTCTCCGAATTTACCTTAAGAGACCGATATAACGGTATAACTTCCCGAGCCGATATTATCCCTAATTTACGAAAATTAACGCCAACCGAAAAAAAAGCGATTATCGACCGTATCCTTAACCTAAATGCGCAAACGTTTCCTATCCGGCTTCAGTATATTAAAGATATGGCGAATTTATTATTCGCCTAACGCGTTACAAAACGCGTCGGGGTTAATTGGGCGTCGAAATTTGTTAAACGGCAAAAAAAGTTCCAAAAGCGTTTAAATCGGAAGATTAATTATTAAAAAATATTATGCGAAAGTCCAAAGGTATTTCGTAAGTAATTCGAATTCGTTCGGGCTATAATCGTAAAATACGGCATCGCAGAAAAGGATATTTACAATTTCGACAAAACGGGCTTCTTAATAAAGCTTTTTATGGTATCGGGTATGGTAATTACAAATGCTAAAAAATATGGAAAACCTAAATAGGCGTAACAAAGTAATCGGAAATAGGTTATAATTATATAAGCTATTAATTCGCAAGGTTAGGTTATACCGCCATTTATTATTTTAGCGGAAAAAACCCACTTTAATTCTTGGTATCGCAATAACTTATTACCAACCGATTAAAAAATCGATACCAGTCCTAATAATTGGATAATAAACGAATTAAGTCTAGAATAAATTCAACATTTTGATAAGCATATACGAACGCGTACGAAAAGAACCAAACGTCTCCTTATTTTCGATAATTACGAAAGTTATCATTCGATCGAATTCGAAAAATATTACGCGAATAATGGCATTATTACGCTTTATATGCCGGCGTATTCCTTTTATCGGCTTTAACCTTTCGACGTTTCCTATTTCTCCGTTTTAAAGCGCGTTTATTCGCTTTATATCGAAGGTTTAATATAACGCTACCATACTTATATCGCGAAAAAAGATTTCCTCGCCGGTTTTTACGACGCGTTTAAAGTTGCCATAACGTCCGATAATATTAAATCCGGATTTATAAAAGCTGGACTTATTCCATTCGATCCCAATAACGTCCTTTCCGAATTGGAAGTTCTTCCGGTTATACCTATACCGACGGTCTCGCCGCTTACTTCCGCCGGTTCTAATCTTTCCCTTTCTGCGAAAACCCCTAAAAATATCCATAAAGTAATTAAGCAAGAACGTTATTTACAAAAAAGGATTAGAAATCATCAGGGTAGCTCGCCGACAAAAATGGTGGAATCGGTTAATCTTTTAACGAAAAGTAATTTATTACTTTTGCACGAAATTGCTTTTTTTCGAAAAAAAACCGCCCAATTACGCGAAACGAACCATATTTTAAGCAAACGTCGGAAAACCAAAAATAAACGTCTTTAAAAAAAAGGGACACTTACTATACAAAAAGGACAAGCTTTTCTGGCCGAAAAGGAAGGGGGTGGTAAAAAAATGCAGCCAACAACGGTTAAAGGTGGTCGTCGCAAAAGGGTTAAGACGAGGGAACGGCGATATCGCGTCTGCGGCAAGCCTGGACATAATACGCGCACTTGTTAGGAAGTTGTAAAAACGTTTAGCGATAAAAAATCCGATTGATTTTAATTAATTTAATATATTATGGTTAACTTATTTAAGTTTGTTGTCGTAAAGTGTTAAAAAACGAGCGGCGAGCTGGTGTAAGCGGGGAGCTGGTGTGGTACGTTACCGACTTTTTAATCGGTTAGTAATAGATTATCGCGATATTAAGAATTAAGGTAAGTTTTTCCCGTTAATGTAATAAATGACAATAAAGCCTAATTTTGCGAATTAATAGCTTAAATAATTATAATTTATTTTCGATTACCTTATTAAGTTTATTCAAGTTATTTTACATTTTTTAACTTTTAGAATTACCATACCCGATACCATAAGTAACCTTATTAAAAAGCCAGTTTCGTCGAAGTTGTAAATATCCTTTTTTGTGATACCGTATTTTGCGATTATAACCCGAATAAGCTCGAATTACTTACGAAATATTTCTGGATTTTCGTATAAAACCCGTTAAAAATCGATTTTCCGATTTAAACGCGTTTAAAGCTTTTTTCGCCGTCGTATAAAGTTCGACGCCCAGTTAACCTTAACGCGTCCTGCGGCACGTTAGGTAAGCAACAAATTCGTTATATCTTTAATATGTTGGAGCCTAACAGGAAACGTTTGCGTATCTAGGTTAAAGATTCGGTCGATAATCGATTTCTTTCGGTCGGCTTTAATTTTCGCAAATAAGGGATAATATCGGTTCGGACGTATCTACCGGTAAATCGCGCTTTTAAGGTGGTACGTAAGACGTTATAAATAGAACTAAGTTTCTTATAATTAAGTTTCGGATCATTCTTTTTAGCCTGAACGGCTAGTTTTATTTTAGATGCTTTTAAAAGTCGTTCCATATTATGGTTGTTAAAAATAAGTAACGGAAGTTAAGTGGTTAAAATATTAAAAAAGTGTCCCGCGAGCTTGTATGGCCCGCGACCTTGTGTAGTACGTTGTACTTAATTAAACTAATAATTATGTACTAAGTGTATAAAGAAGAAGATTAAAGTAAAATAGTTTAATTATCATCTGGCTAAAAAGGAGAACTTTAAGAGAATATAAACATTTTTTAAAAAAGTTATAGACTAAAAGAAATTAAGTTTATTTGTAAAGAATTTATTATCCTTATATAACAGTTCTATTCGAACTATTTCCGATCGTTAATCTTTTACCGCCTTTTACGTTTAGGTTAACACCTATTCTAAATATTACACAGCTGAAAAAGAATTAAGATAACTTTAAACATTTTTTATATTATATCACTTAAAATAACAGTAAAACTTGAAGATATTTTACGCGTTAAAAACGCAACGTTTCATACGTTCCGTAATGAAAAGCTAGTTATAAGTATAATTATCGAATTTAGAAAACTGCGTTTAATGTAAAATAACTAGTTTATAACATTAATATAATTAAGAATTAAGTGGTAAGGTAAGAAGGTTTACGGAAAATAGGAATCTAAAGTCTGAGTTACCTTAATGGAAAACGTGTTAATATAGAAAATAAAAACTTTATTTAAATCGTAAGACCAAATACCTAAACAGGATTTACCGTTGGCACCGTAAGGCTATAATACGCTAGATATATCCCCGTGAAAAGAAATATTCTATAAAGCCGACTTAACTAATTTATAAAACGATACAAAAATAAAATGTTACAGATTTGTAAGATATATATATATATTTACGTGAATTAAAGTATTATTTCGAAGTGTAATCGTAATTATGATTAAATTAAAATTAAAACCTAAATAATAAAATGTTAAAAGCATTTTCATTAACATAAACTTACTTTATAAAAGATACATAAAAACGACCTTAAGATACGTAGGGTACGGTAAAATACTTTTAATCAAGAAAGTATTACATAAATTAAAAGAAGTATTTTAATAAAGAATTATTAATACGTATTAAGGCTTAACGTTTAGCCCGGTTTTTACGAGCTATTTTATTTATTTTCTTAAGAGGTAGTTTTACTTTATTTTTTTACGTTGACGACATAATCGTTATAGTAAATACCATGAAGCTTTTATCTATCAACTAATTTAATAAACGCAAAATCGATATAACCTTAAAAATAACAAGAATTTATAATAGTTTATTACTAGAGAAATAATTATAAATAAACTTAATAAAAATATTTAATTGTTAAAATTTACCTTTAACAATAAGGAAATAAATTTAATTTCTAAAATGGCTTTACATAGGTTGTCAAAGGCGCCAAGAATTAATAATAAATTATTACCGAATTCGATAACAATCTATTTACTCTTTATTAATAAACATTAAACAATGTTCTGTTTTATTTTAAACGTAAATTAATATAGTTTTTGTAATATCTCGATTTATACGATTTAATTAAAATCTTAATAATATATATCATACTTGGTATTAAAACGTTAAGGTTATAATTTAATAACACGGATTTGATAGATATTTAAATTAACGCTTTTTTAACTGATAATATGATTGACTTAGAAAGCTTTTAAGTTTGCATTATAAAATTATTCGGAAAGATTATAAGATAACGGGTAAATAAGCATAGTATAATGATTATTTTTATAACCGAGACAAAGATATTATTCTTTTATGTGAAATATGAACTAAAAAACCCGTTCATTTAACTTTCGAGTAAATAAAGTTTTAAAAGTAGATTTAAATAAGAAACCGGTAAATATATAATACGAATTAATATATAATACAATCAATTAACGCTTATATCGCCTTATTATAAACAGAATTACTGTAAAATCTTACATATGCTCACGGGATGCACAAGCTTACGGGATAAGTTTCTGGCACCTCGCTATAATTAATCCAAATAACTTAACTATAACACCTATAATTAATTTAAATTAACCGTATTCTCTTTCATTAACCGCATTTACAGGTTTCTAACTAGTGTACGCATTATAGTAAGCTTTATTACCAACGTCATATTACTATGCCTTCTTTTTAATCTACCCGTAACCGACTACCGCTTAACGCGTTCAACCTAATATCACCCCCATTTCGTATAAATCGAAGCTGACCGACTAATAAAATTATTATTAACCGAATCCTTTACTTAGATATGCGCGCGTTTTTTGTCCGGCTTTAATATGCCGTATAATATGGTATAAAACGCTTTAGGGAAAGCAGGTTATAATATAAAGCTATAAGGATTATTATAGGGCGCGTTTGGAGCCGCGTCTTAAGGGCGTATCACGGTATTATAGCTTTTGTCAGAGCAATAATTTAATACTACGTAATTAAATAATTAAAATAAACAGTTTTAATAAAAAGAACAGTTAATATACGGGATAAACAAATTTTTTGGTGGATACTAAACGTGATAGTAAAAGAATGTTATTAATAGGTATTAGAAGTAACTGTCATAAGAAGCTTAAGAAGAAAAAATAGCAACGAAGCGTTTATAATAACCTTTAATATCATACGTGCACTTGTTAGAAACTTATAAATGCGGTTAGCGAAAGGAAATACAATTAATTTAACTTATTTATTGCAAGGTGCTAAAACCTATTCCGGGAGTTAGGGTATCCCGTAGGCTTGTGTAGGACGTTACGTAAATATATATAATTATTAATTATAAAACATGGCGGAAAAGAATACGATTAAAGTAAATTTTAAATTACCGGTAATATGCTGGTTAATAAACTAATTGAAATCTAATTATAAAAAGAATTTAAAGATTTTAAAACGTAATTCGGTTCAATAAATATTATAGAAGCCTTAAATTAGCGAGGAAATAAGATTTGAGACTTATATTAAATAGGAAATTAGTTATATCCAAAGATGTATTTACCGGAGGAAACGTAGAATGGATAGCTGTAGCTTTAAATAAGTGATAAAATATAACGATAAACGCCGTAAAGATTTTAAGGCGTGAAGGGAGTATATTAGCTAGTTAAAGGATACGTAACGTGCTATATATACGGAAGGGTTACCTTCTAATCGTATATATTATGTTCCGTAGCTAAGCTACCTGAAGTTGTACGCGTGCGACAGTATACGTAACTAGCTTAATACCATAACACAACTGATGTCTCCTGTATTTAACAGATCTTGATTCTGTATAAGTACGTGTTTTTAAAGTGTCCAGAACTGCATTTAATACGAACTATGTATGTATTTTTAATAGTAAAAGTACAGATATACTTACTTTTGATGTGTTATAATTTATTTATTAACCGCTCATTTTCTTTCCTACAAATCTATATTTAATTATAAATTATAAAACATTCCTCGTAACTTCTATTCTATTAATCAAGTAATATATATTATAAATTAATAATTAAGACAAGGTAATTTTAAGAAAGTTAAACACTTTTAGTGTCGCTTGCGTTAATTCAATTATATAAGTATTATTTCGCTTTTTAATACTTTTTCTTGTATTAAATCCGTAGTATGTATTAACGTACTATATAAGCGAGCGGATTTAATAAGCGAGGAGACTAAATAAGCGAGCAGGCTAATTTTGTAAACATTTTAATTACTTAACTTTAATAACCTCTTTTTGATATTAATAATGTGGAACGATTTATTAAAGAAGAGAAAATACACTTGATTAAATACGTAAAAGAAAAACGAAAATCGAAATTTAATTATATAATATTTAGTTTTATATATAAAGTTATGAAACGACTTTAAAGACTTGATAAAACGGTACACGCGCTCGAATTAACATTTTTTCCAATTTGTTAAAATTGACGCCGACCGAAAAGATATTAATTATCGAACGAATCCTTAACTTAAATATGCAAACGTTTTCTATTCAGCTTTAATACGTTAAAAATATAATGAATTTGTTACTTATTTAACGCGTTACGATACCTATCGAGATTAATTAAGCGTCGAAATTTATTAACCGGCAAAACGAAATTAAAACGCGGTTAAATCGGAAAAGCGATTATTAAAAAGTATTATAGGAAATTCTAAAAATATTTCGTAAGTAATTTAAGTTTCTTCGAATCATAGTTGTAAAATACGGCATCATAAAAAACATATTTATAAGATTAACGAAACGGGCATTTTCATAAAAACTTTTATAATATCGTATATAATAATGATAAATGTTAGAAAAAGTTGAAAATTTAAATAAACGTAATAAAATAATCGGAAATAGATTACAATTATATAAGGTATTAATTCGTAAAGTTAAGTTATACTATGATTAATTATTTTAACTTAAAGAACTTACCTTAATTCTTATTATCGTAATAATTTATTATTAACCGATTAAAAGGTTAATATTAATTATAATAAATAAATACGAACGAATTAAGTTTAAAATAAATGTAACATTTTAATAAATATATTCGAAGGCGTACGAAAAGAACGAAACGTTTTCTTATCTTCGACAGTTACTAAAGTTATTATTCGATCGAATTCGAAAACTATTACGCGAATAACAGGATTATTACGTTTTATATACTTATTTATTCCTTTCATCGGCTTTAACCTTTTAACGTATCCTGCTTTCTCGTTTTAAAATGGCCTTATTCGCTATGTATCAAAAATTTAATATTAGGTTATTATATCTATATCGCGAAAAAAGATTTCCTCGTCGGTTTTTACAACGCGTTTAAAGTTACTATAACCTCCGATAATACCAAATCTGGATTTGCGGAAGTTGAATTTGTTCTATTTAATTCTAATAACCTTTTTCTGAATTAAAACTTTTTTCAGTCGTACTTATATCGATAATTTTCCCGCTTACTTTCGCTAGTTTTATTTCTCCGCCCCTAAAAACCTTTAAAAACATCTGTGAAGTAATAAAATAAAAACGTTACTTGCAAAGAAAGATCAGAAATTATTAGAGTAGTTTGCCGACAAGAATAATTCAATCGGTTAGTTTTGTCACAAAAGGTTACATATTACTTTTACATAAAGTTACTTTTTTTCAAAAAAAAAACGTTTAATTAAGTAAAACGAATTACTTTTTTAGCAAACGTTAAAAACCTAAAAATAAACGTTTTTACGAAAAAGGAATACTTACTATATAAAAAGGATAAATTCTCCGGGCCGAAAAGGAAGGTAGTGATAAAAAGTCGCAGTCAATAAAGGCTGAAGGTGGTCGTCGTCAGAGGATTAAGACGAAGAAACCGAAATGTAAATTTGCAACAAGCTCGGACATAATACGCGTACTTATAAAGGAGCTGTAAATACGTTTAGTAAATGATAATTTGATTAATTTGAATTAATTTAATATATTATAGTTAACTTATTTGAGACTGTTATTGCGAGGTTTGAAAATGCGTAATAACAATTCAAAATAGACACTGAATTACGTATTCTCATGTTTTTCCGTAATAAAGAGTTAAGTAAATTTGAATGTGCCTAAATTCTTTTAGACTCTTATAGTTTAATTAATATTAAGTTTCAAATACTATATAATGAAAGAAAACATTTAATCCTTAAAAATTAATTTAGCAAAATGTTTTCTCCCGAAATAGGGCCACAATTAAATCAAGCCTTAAATTTTATAGGTTTCGTTAAGTTTTATGTTTCCTTGTATAGAAATGTTCGTATTAATTTTATATTTCATTTTATCTTTAACTATAATATATACATTTTAATTATTTTTTTAGAATCGTTTCGTTCTTTTACATACGGTTACTGCAATGCTTAGAAATAATCTATAAAGTTGTAATACCTGTATCCTTTTAAAGCTAAGTGTTTTTATTTTCCCGGCCCAGCTTAATTTTAAAATTATACTATAACGTAATAGCTTAAGAACAGCTTTACCTTCGGCTTTTAAAGAAACGTAAAATTAACGACAACATTTATATAGAGTTTAAAGGTTTCCTCGATTATTCTTAAACCTTTTGTAAACCGTTCCCTACTTAAAGCATATTCGTTTGTCTTATAAAATATAATAATTTAAATAATCTAATCGTAACGTCCCATCCTACCTCGCGGGACAAACCACCTCGCGGGATACCTTTTGGTATCTCGCGATAGCAAATCCAAATAAAGCAACTATAACGCTATAAATCAATTTCAACTAATCGGATTCTTTATCATTAGACATATTTATAGCTTCGTTATAAGTACGCGTATTATATCCAGACTTGCCGTAGACGTTATATTTTCATTCTTTCGTCTTAACCTTTTTACGACGATTATTTTTCGCCGTTGTTCGCTGTATTGTTTTACTGTCTCCTTTTTTTTAGCTAAAAAGATTTATCCCTTTTATATAATCAATGTTCCTCTTTTTTAGAAACGTTTATTTTTAGTTTTCCGACGTTTGTTTAAGATATTAGTCGTTTCGTATAATTGGGCTGTTTTTTTCCTGAAAAGAAATTATAGAAAAGTAATAAGTTACTTTTTATTAAAAAGTTAACCGATTCGTTTATTTTTTGTAGCGAATAACTTTAATAAATTTTAACTTTTCTTTATAAGTAATGTTTCATTTCGTTATTTTACGGATATTTTTAAATGATTTCGTAAAAAGAGAAAAAAAAAACCGGTGGAGGTAAGTAATACAATGGTCGGTATAAGTATAACCGCAATTTATAATTCGAAAATAACGTTATTAAAATTAAATAAAATAAGTCCAGTTTTCGTATAACTTACGAGATCAGTACTCCGGATGGATCAGTACTCCGGATGGTTTTTAGCACCCCGCGACAACAAATTCAAATTAATCAACCATAACACATCAAATTAATTAAAATCAATCGGACTTTTCATCGCTAGACGTCTTTATAACTTCCTGACAAGTACGCGCATTATATCCGGGCTTGCTGCAAACGCTACACTTCCGTTCTTTCGTTTTAAACCTTTTGCGACGATTACCTTCAGCCGTTATTAGCTGCATCTTTTTACAACCCCCTTTCTTTTCGGTTAAGAAAGCTTATCCTTTTTATATAATAAATTTTTCTTTTTTTTTAAAAACGTTTATTTTTAGTTTTATAACGTTTACTAAAAGCGTAATTAATTTCGTGCAATTAGGTAACCTTTTGTTCCGGGAAAGTAACTTTATGCCAAAGTATTAGGTAACTTTTGGTTAACAAATTAACCGATTTGACGATTCTTGTCGGCGAGCTACCTTAATAATTTTTGATCTTTTTTTATATATAACGTCCTTATTTTATTACTTTACGAATATTTGTAAGGGCTTTCGTAAAAGGCGTAAAATTAGAACCGGCGGAAATAAGCAACAAACCGGTTAATGTAAATATAACTATAAGAATTTTTAAGTCGGATAAAACGTTATTAAGATTAAATAAAATAAGTCCAACATTTGCAAATTCGGATTTGATGTTATTAAACGTTATGGTAACTTTAAACGCCTCGTAAAAGCCAGTAAGGAAATCTTTTTTCGCGATATAAGTATAATAATATCGTATCAAATTCTTAATATATAACAAATAAACGCGCCTTAAAATAAAAAAGCAAAAAACGTTAAAAGGTTAAAACCGATAAAAGGAATACGCAAGCATATAAATAATAATAATACCGTTATTGGCGTAATACTTTTCGAACTCGATTAAATAATAACTTTGGTAACCATTAAAGATAAGGAAGCGTTTAATTCTTTTCGTACGCGTTTATATATACTTATTAAAGTATTAAATTTATTTTAAATTTAATTCGTTTATTATTTAATTATTATGGCTTATACTGAATTTTTAATCGAGTAATAATTATTATTTTCGATAATAAAAATTAAGATAATCTTTTTTTATTATAATAATAAATAAAGGTATAATTTAATTCTACGAATTAACAATTTATATAATTATTACTTATTCCCGGTTACCTTATTAAATTTATTTAAGTTTTTTACGTTTTTTAGCATTTGTAATTATTATACTTAATCCCATAAAAACACTTATTAAAAAGTTCGTTTTATTAAAGTTATAAATATCCTTTTTTGCAATACCGTATTTTACGATTATAACCCGAATAAGTTCGAATTATTTACGAAATCTTTTTAAATTTTTACATAATATTTTTTGATAATCGATTTTTCGATTTAAACGCGTTTTAAGTTTTGTTTACCGTTTAACAAATTTCGACGCTTATTTAACCCCGACGCGTTTTACGACGCGCTAGGTAAGCAATAAATTGGCCATATTTTTAACATGCTAAAGCCGGACAGGAAACGTTCGCATATCTAGGTCAAGAATTTGGTCGACAATGGATTTCTTTGCGGTCGGCGTTAATTTACGCAATCTGGGTATATGGTCGCTTTAGGAAGGTATACCGGTATATCGTTTATGTAAAAAAAAATAAGCAACTTCATATATAAAACTAAATATTGCATAATTAAGTTTCGGGGTTCGTTTTTTAGCTTAAACGGCTAGGTTTATTTTCGTTTCTTTTGTAAGCCGTTTTATGTTATTAATGTTAAAAAGTGGATAATTAAAGTTGGGTTGTTAAAAAATGATAAAAACCATCCGGAGTACTGATCCATCCGGAGTACTGATCCATCCGGAGTACTGATCTCGTACGTTATCCGGATTTAATATTATTAGACGTTATAATAGTTTTAAACGTGTCGTGAACACCGGCGAGGAAATCCTTTTTCGCGATATAAATATAGTAACATCATATTAAACTTTCGACACAAAGCGAATACACGCGTTTTCAAATAAAAACGCAGAATACGTCGAAAGGTTAAAACCCGATAGGAAAAATATGAAAATATGTAAAATATAATAATGCTATTATTTGCGTAATACCTTTCGGATTTTATCGAATAATAACTTTCGTAACCGTCGAAATCGAAAAACGTTTCGTTTTTCTTATACGCGTTTAAATACATTTATCGAAATATTAAATTCATTTTAAGCTTAATTAGTTCGTTATTTAATTGTTATAATAAATATTAATATTTTAATCGGTTAATAATAAGTCATTACGATATAAAAACTAATATAAATTATTACTTTATATAATTGTAACTTATTTCCGGTTTTCTTCTACCTTAACTTAAACTTTTTACGTTTTTTAATATTTGTAAATATTATATCCGATATTATATAAAGATTTATTATAAAGTTCATTGTGTCGAAATTATGAATATTTTTATGATATCATATTTTATAATTATAGGCCGAATAAGTTCGAATTATTTACGGAATACTTTTAGGTTTTCGTATAATATTCTTTAATAATTAATATTTCGATTTAAGTCCGTTTTTAAATTCTTTGGCCGTTTAAAACATTTCGACGCCTAGTTAATCCCAACGCCTATCTTAACGCGTTAAATAAGTAATAAATTCGCTATATCCTTAACCTATTAAACCCGGATAAAAAGCTTTTATAGATTTAGGTTAAGAATTTATCCGATAATAAATTTCTTTCAGTCGACATTACTTTTCGTAATTTGGAAAGAATTTCGATTCGAGCGTATTTACCCTTAAATCGCATTTTTAACGTAATATGTAGGATATTATAAATAAAATTAAGTTTCGTATAATTAAGTTTCGGATTATTATTTTTTGCTTAAACCGTGAGGTTTATTCTGGATATTTTTGTAATGCGTTCCATATTATAGATATTAAAAAAAAAAAATTAAAGTTACATAATTAAAATATTAAAAAAGTGTCCCGCGAGGTAGTTCGTGCTATAAGATTGTGACGGCTAAGGGGTTTAACCAACTATTAAACCTAGTCGTACGGTTTATGTTGGCAGTAATGTAGTGGGAAACTGAGCAATGGGGTAAATAATAGTTACGTCTGATAATAACAGATTGTCAAAGGTAATCTGGGTAACCAAGTTATATTACAAGCTGGTAATCTGGTTAAACTATAAGAGTAATGAGCGTATATATCCCTTATTTGGATTCCTTTAGATCCGTTTATTTATACGGATCCATATCGTATAAGTGAATTTGATTTCCATGGATCCGGAAATTTATCCGGATCCATGTTGTTTAGGTACATAGTGTAACGAACCTGTCATACATCCACCTGGAGGTATGAGCAGTATCCGAAAAGGGGTCTTGATTTGCAGGTATCAATAAGGCGAGGGATGATTTATTAGGGGTCTGTTCGTTAAAAAGGTTTAAAGACTTTTCCTATAATAAAGAACGACTGCCTTTAGCTGTAAGCTTACATCGATAGCTAAGGAGCGAAAAGTTAAGTAGGTATTATTTATATAGGAACTTAATTCATATATATCCTTTTCTTCTTTTCAAGGTTTTTGAAACCTCTTTATATAGTTTCCTAAAAATCTCTGAATGGTCTCTGTTAACGTAATAAAGACCATTTAATGGGGCCGAGGTTTACCCGTTAGCGTTACCTTCTTAGGGTCTTATTTTTAGCCTGAGAGTCCTTTTTGTTTCGTAACATTATTCCCCTTTTTATAAGATCTTTGTTCCTAAAGATAAATAGGTTAGCTTTCTTTTTTTTTAGTTAGTTCTTAATTCCTGTAGTTTTTAATTAACTTGCTATTATGTCAGATTTTTTACGAAAACGATTTAAGTTTTTTACCGATAGTAAGAAAGAACTTGCGTTTTTTATTGTCGACTTTAGTTATTTTGTTATACCGTACGAACGTTATAAAAATCTGAGGTTGGAATATAAAATGATAAAAGGAAGGAAAAAGTGCCAATATTATTACGAGGTAACTATGTCGTATAAGAGTAATAATGTTTCTTTAAAATCGCTTTAAAACATTCGATCGGAAAAAGCGCGGATTAATAAGGAAAAAAAGGTAACTAAAGAAACGTTGCTGGACCTTTAACGGTTGCGATTTGAGGTTACGGTTAGGTTAATCCGGTTAAGTCGACAGCAAGATTTTTTTAACGCCGCGGGGTAAAAATGATTCGGTAAAGATTCCGTTTTATTAACGAATTAAAGGAAAAAGAAAAATTAAACAAGGAAAAGGAACGTTTACGGAAAGAGCAGGCGTAATTGGTTTTAGATATTAGTTTTTTCGATTAAAACGTCGCGGGTTTGGATTTAAACGGGGGACCTTTATCGCTTACGACCTTAGCTGCGCTAAAGACGGTCGGTTAGGATTCTGCCGGTAAAACGTCTTATTTAGGTTTATCGTATTCGTTAGGTAGTTAAGTAATTCCCAAGTATTCTTTTCGTATAAGTATCCTTTTTATTTAATTAAGTACTGGATTTTGTTTTTAATTATTCTGGAATCCAGTATTGTTTCGACTTCGTACTTATTATCGTCTTTTTCGATTTCCAGGTTTATTTTTAATGGGGCGTTTTTAAATTCTGGTTTAAGTAAGGAAATACGAAAAATAAGGTATATCTTTATTATCTTGGGTAATAACAATCGGTAGTTAGTTTTAAAAATAATTTCGTTAAATTTAAACGGATTAAGCTTTTTAAAATCGAGCTTGTTATTAGGTTTCCTGATTTTAATTTGTAAGATGTTCGATATTACGTTTTATCTTTGGCGTAATACGTAAACCTTATTTTCCTTTACTAAAATTAATCCTTTAATTCTTTTCTTATTGTATTACTGGGCCATTTTTTGTTGGATAAAATGCAACTCGGCTCGTAAACGGGATTATATCGCCTTAATTTCCGTTATTATTATTTTTGTTCGGGAAATTATGGTAGTAATTACGGGAGTTTTGTGTACCGGTTACTTTGGTCGTTAGGTTACTGCGTCATATGCGTATATAGCTGTATAGGGGGAGATACTTATGTTTTCATTAATAAACGTATTATAAGTTATTTATTTTAATAGTAACAGTTTTACCCAGTTATTCTGTTAATAATTAACATAGTTTCGAAAGTATTATTCCAGGGTTTGGTTTCATCGTTCAGTTTAATCATTTATTTAAAGGTAATAAGTTGTTAAGAATTTAAGTTTAGCACTTATTTGTTTAAAAAAGCTGGTATCAAATTTGGATGTAAATAGCTTATTTCGGTTAGAAATAATCTTTTCTGGTATTCCGTATTTGTCGAAGTAATATCGGATAAATGCATAAGTTAGTTATTTTACTGTTATAGTTTCTTTAAAGGGTAAGAAATACTTATATTTTGTAAATCTATCAACAACTACCTAAATTCCGTTATATTCGATTTTAGTAATTAGGTCCGTAAATAAAGGAAGGTTAGTAATAAAATTCCAAGTTACGGTGTTTCATGCCTTATTTGGAATGTCGGTAGGTTGTAATAACCTATAAGGTTCATGGCGCGTTACCTTAGCCTTATTATAAATGGTATAATTTTTGATAACTTTTTTAATTATCCGGCGTAATTCTGGGAACTCGAATTTTTTCTGTAGTCGTCGGGTGGTTTTAAAAATTACTTAATATTTATATACTAAATCTTCGTAAAACTTTTTTATAAATTATTCCTATTAATCCTTAAGTACGTAAGTCTTGCTACGGTATAGTAACTGCTTTTTTGACTGCCTTTTTAATTACTGAATTTCTTTCTTTTCGTTTATATCGTAGGGATTTCGGAACCGTATTAGAAGTTCGGGGGTTGGTTTCTTTAGGATTTCGTATAACTATATAGTACCATTTTTCTTATACTGTAATATTTGCATGTTTCGTTTGGGAATTTTGAAATTATAATCGTCGTTACGATTGAAAATATTTACCTAAATATTTTTTTTTGATATAATATATTCTAAAATTAACCTTAATAAAAAAAATTATTTAAGTTTTATGTCGTTTATTTAATTCTTGTGCTTTTATAAACCGGGTTAGGTTTTTATGATCCTAATAAATATTAAAAGGTTTTTTATTTTTGTTAAAAAAGGTTTTTATTCTTTAAAAACGTTAATAATTGTTAATAATTTTTTATCGTAGATTAGGTATTTAAGTTCTGTATTTTAAGTGCCTTCGAATAATAAGCTACTGGGTATTATTTGTTATTATCCCTTAGTTATTTTAAGGCGTCCGTTTTTAGGCGTTTTTTTATTTATATTGAGTAATCTTATTACGAGTTTATTGGTGATTACGTTTTTTAAGATTTTAAACGTTTTCTTTATATCTTTTGGGAATTTAGACTTTTTGCCGACGTACTTTTTGGTAGTAAGTTTCGTTAATAGTTTGATTATATTTCCGTATCTTCTGAAAAGGCCTTGTACGTAACCCGTAAATCCTAAGATTTATCGGATATTAGTAACGGTTACTTTATCCGGGATGGGCTAGTTTTTAACTGCTTTCATCTTAAAGCATTAAATCTAAATTTGGCCGAGGGTAAGTGTATATTTTAGAAAGTTTAGCTTTTATGTATGCTATACGCTTTTGGCTGGGTTAATTCGGATGTTCGCTTTATTTAGAATTTGAAATATTTAAACGATATGCTTTTTGTATTTTTCTAAAATTCCGGAGTAAATAAGGATATCGTTGAAATAAATAAATACGAACTTATCTAGATACTTTCGTAAAGTGGTTATAACCAAGCGTTAGAAACTGGCGGAAGCGTTAGTAAGTTTTATGGGTATTATTCGGTATTCGTAAAACTCGTATATCGTTTTAAATATTATTTTCTATTTTTCTTTTTTAGTTATTTTGATACGGTAAGAACCATTTCGAAGATTAAGTACCGTAAACTATTTAACTTTGTTCGCGTTTTTTTAGTCTGTTCATAAGGGTTAAAAGGTATCCATTTTTAATCGTAATGTTATTTAGCTGTTTATAGTCGATTATTTTTCTGAAAACCAGGTCTCCGTTTTCGTCGATCTTTTACTTTCCGTTTTTGGTTTTTTGTATTATAAGGACGGGGTATTTAGCAGGAAAGTTAAAAGATTAAATATATCCTTTTTTTAAATCGAGTTTAATAGTTTTTATAATACTTTTAACTTTTTAAAGTTTATGTAATAAGTTTTGTAAAATTTAACATAATATCTTTTTTTAATAGGTATTTGGTAATTTTATTAACCATATGGTAATAATTCGTGGTTTCTTTTATTTTTAAATACTTTCTTAAATCCCTAATATTGAAGTGGTACCGTTTCGACCTAATTTAAAACTTGTACTTCTTTAATAATATAGCAAACCTTTTGATCGTTTTCCTCAGGTAACTTTTTCTTGCTTTGTTAGGAAAGTATTTGGTATTTCCAATTAATATCTGGATTCCTGGTTCTGAGCTATGGCATTCTTAAGATAATGTTATATTCGGAAATATCGGTAATATTTAACAAGATTCGTTTTTAATGTCTTTGGATTTAAACGGGAAGTTTTTTAATTTTTCGCAAAATTCGTCCGTTTTTATATTTAAATAGGTTTCCGTTTATTATACGTAACTTGTAAGATTTTAACTTATATTTTTAAGGAACTTAATGCTTTTCTGCTTCCGCGGGAAAAATAAAGTTGCTTTCGGCTTTTAAGTCGATTACGGCTTTAAATGTGCTATTCTTATATTAAAGTGAAATTTCGATTTAGCTGCGTAATCCCTTTACCGCCTTATATAAGGTTTTATAAGTTGGGGTTTTTTGATACCTTATTTTCGAAAGCCTTTAACGTTTTTTAATTTATAATAATATCTCGCTTAAGAAAGTTTTTATTCGCGTACCTTTCGAACAACGTATTTAATGTACTAGTCGTTCTTATATTTAAATTACGTTTTTTTATTATATTTACATTCGGAAGTAATTATTCTTTTCGAATTCTATCCTTAATTTTGTATTTTTCGAATTATAAAGTTAAAAATATGAACTTCCGAAAGGGGCTTTCTAATATTTAGAAATTCGTATTAAATATAGAGCATCGGAAAATAACATAAATATATTTACGATATAGCCTTTTAATTCTGTGTTAATTCGAGATGTAAGTAACAAGATTTAAAATATTTTAGTTATCGGGGAATTTCTATATATTTATATTTATTATCTGGTTCGGTAAGTGTTACGGTACCAACGTTACGGCTTAGCTAAGCAGCCATAACGCTATATAGCTGCAGGCGCACCACCCCTCTTAGATAGTTCTTTCTTTCTTTTTCGTACAACAACAAAATACCTTACCCAGCCTTTAAAAACGATTAACGCCGTGATAATTTATTGTACCTTTAAAAACAAACTTTTATGGTAGCTTACTATCATTACGCCTCGACCTAAATTTCGTAGAACCCTAAGTCCGTCACTAATACGTCGCAATCTTGTTATAACTTCACTTAATATCCCGACCCTAAAAGGTACTACAGGTATTAACATTTTAATTTTTAAGCAGGCGCAAAATAACGGTAAGGCGCCACCCCCGCGACTTACAAATTTCCAAAAATCTTTTTACGGATTTCCTTTTCTGGCTACCGTTACGGCTCGCTTTATATACGATTTTATACCGCTTGGTTAATTTTTTAAAATTAACGAATAATTTTAAAAAATCCTTAAAGATATTTTCGTAATATTTAAAAATAACCATAAACGCTTAAATTACGAACAAAATGCGATATAATAACGTTTCGCAGTTACGGAATAATCGTTATAATAAATAAAGTAATTTTTATACGAAAATTATTAATTCCGTAAGCGATTAATTACCGCGGAATAATTATTATAACGCGTAAACTAAATCGCCCTTAAAAATATATAATTACGTAAACGTTTAATAATTACGGAATAAACGTTTTAATAAAGCTTATTCTTTTACGTTATACTAATATTACTTATTAACGGTTTAATAAAATTATTAAAAGTTAATTTCGATAAGTTTAAATAACGCCGCTATAACGCCAAAAGCCCGTAACCGGGCCCGTAGCTTTTTATAACTTAATTTTTAACGGCTTTATAATAATCCCGTCCGGATTATGCCTTACCGGCAAATTAACCTTTTTCCGGTATGGCAAAAAGTTAACGTTTATGCGGCTTAAAATTACCGATATATAAAAAGAACGTTAAGAACTTAATAATCCGTTAAAAGGAATATATTAATTAACATTTTTTGGTACATTTAAAACTTGTTATTAATTGATACGTTTATTTAACGCCTGGGGACCGCATTATATACGTCGCTTAACGTTTTTAAAGTAACGCTTATTTACGCGTACGTAAAAAGATTAATAAGGTAATAATACAACCTTTAAACCCCGAAGCATAATTATACGGATAACGGAACGTAAACGATATGCTATTATTTCTGGACCAAGTTTATATTATTATCGACGTATTGGCATAAGCCTATAAAGATTTCCAGGGCTTAAAATAAGGTTTTATATCGTTTGCCGATTTTATTAGCGACTTTATACATTTAGCCGATTAAAGCCGATAACCGCCAGCCTTACGTATTATCTTATTATAACAAAAGGTTAACGGGGTACTTTAAAAAACATTCGTTCCGTAAATATAATGCCTTAATTCCGAAAATAATACGGCATAAATATAACTTTTTAAGGATTTTTTAAATAATATAACGAACCGGACTTTTTTTAAACGTATAAAAAAATCTTTTAATAATAACGTTCCGATACCGTAATCCCTTAATAACGTTTCGGAATCCAAGCTTATATAATTAAACGTTATAATTATTAAAAATAACGGCCCTTACGAATCCTTAAATAAAAAAAAAAGGTAACGCCGGCGTAAATTAAATTTTTGCATATATTATAAAAAAAAAAAAGGTATTATTTTTTTATTTGCCCTAACCGCCGACCTCGCCTTTTTAAATAAAAAAATTAATTTCTAAAATAGGTTATAATTAAAGGTTTTTACCAAATTGTTAAAATAATAATAAATCCGATTTATTTATATATTCCATAAATTTAAATATATATATTTTTTTTCGTTTTAATTACAATTCCCCGGTAACGTTACGTTACGGGCGCGGTTTATGGTCGATTACGGATATTCGCTTATAGGATTTATTAATAATAATTTTACGTATTAAAATAACTTTTTTTTTTATCTTATTTCCCGATTTCGTTAATTCCGGCTGGCGGATGGTACCGTAATTAGCGCCGTTATTTCCGCGTATACGTTATAATTCCGTATAAATTCCGTTACGAAAGAAATTATTTTATATTAATAATTTTTAAACGGTTCCGATATTATTTTTAAATTATTTTAATTTCGTAAGTATAATCCGTTAATCGATTAAATTATAAGTATTATACGTATCGATAACGAAACGATACCGAAAATCCTACCATTATTAATATTAATAAATATACCCCTTACCTTTATTACTTTACCTTTTTTCCCTTAAAATATCGATATACCGATTAAAATACGTTTTTTTTTGCGTTATTAACTTTTTAACGTTTTAACGTATAAAAAACGTTATAATAAATTTAATATTCTTAACGAAATTTATCGCCTTTACGAATATTTTACGTAAAATCGCCTTTTTTCCGTTATAACCGCTTTTTGTTAATAAAATAACGTCGTTAATACCTAACGCGGTTTTCCGTAATATTTTTATTCAGGATAATAACCTTAATCTAAATATTATACCCCTTAAATTACGGGCTTTTTATAACTGAATCACCGAAACGTTCTGGTTACGCCGCGTAACCGAAAAAGATATACAAAAATACCTAAATAGCAAATTACTTACGATAATAACCAAAATTTTAAAAAAGCTTCCTCCCGAATATTACGATTTAACGAAAACGTTTATACCTAATAACGTTAACGTTTTACCGCCTTATTAACCTTTTAACCATAAAATTAAGCTATTTCCGGGTTAGATGCCGCCATATAATTAGGCGCGGGTTATATTATTATACGAATTACTGGCAATACGGAAGTATATCGACGACCACCTGAAAAAAGGCTTTATCCATTTTAGTAATTTCTTTATAGCAATTTTCATTTTATTCGTTAAAAAGCTAAGAAATGGCGGACGTATTTACGTAAATTACCGGGGCCTTAATAACGTTATAATAAAAAACCGTTACCTAATCCTTTTAATCCGCAAAACTTTGGATACCTTTTATTCGGCACGCGTATATATTAAGTTCGATATCGTTACGGCATTTAATTGCTTACGTATTATCTTAAAGGATAAATAAAAAATAACTTTTATAACCCGGTTTAACTTATTCGAATATTTCGTAACGAATTTTAATATAATGGACGTTTTTAATTTATTTTAATATTATATTAATTATACCCTATTTAACCTGTTGGATAAATATATTATAATTTACCTTAATAATATTTTAATTTATAATAAAAGCAAAAAGGAACATAAAGGCTATATTTAGAAAATATTACGTTATTTCGTTAACGTAAAGTTAACGATAAACATCCGCAAATACGAATTTAATGTTATTAAAATCTAATATTTAAGCTTTATAATTTTTATTAACGGTATCGCCATAAACCTTAACAACATAAAGGTTATTTAATAATAAAAGCAACTTAAATTATTATGAAAATTATAACGTTTTTTTAGTTTTACGAATTTTTCCCGTCGATTTATAAAAGGTTTTTTATTAATTATTAAGTTCTTTATTACTTTAATAAATAAGGCTAAATAAACCGGTTTATTTTCGGATAACGTAAAGGTAACGTTTTAATAATTAAAAAACGCCTTTTCCATAATTCCAGTATTATCTTATTATAACCCCCGGCGCCATATAATTTTAAAAATTAATACTTTTAATTAAGCGTTAAAAAAGGTTTTTTTATAATACGATACGTAAGGTATATTACGGTTAATTCCCTTTTTTTTAACTAAATATAATTTTGCAAAATGTAATTACGAAGTTTACGATAAAAAACTGTTAATAATTATTAAGGTATTTAAAAAATAACGCTTAAAGCTTTAAAAAACCGAAAAACCTATAAAGGTTATTATTAATTATAAGAACCTTTAATATTTTGTTATTATTAAGCTTTTAAATTAACGTTAAATCCGTTAATCCGAATTTTTTAACGATTTCCGGTTCTAGATAATTTATAAATTAAGAATTAAAGTTACGATCTTTAACGCCTTTTTCTGTTAATCTGGCGTATAACTTACCGATCGTAATGATATAAATAATAATAAGGTGGCGTACCAATATAAAACAATACTTTTACCTTATCGATAAAAAGTTCCGTTAAAAGCGTATATTATAAATGTTAACCAGCCGATAAATATATTTATCGATACCGTTTATGAGTCGTTTATATTAGCTAGTAATATTTTAACCGTATTAATAAACCCGGTTTACAAACGCTTTAAATAAAGTATCCGTAAAACGTTTAAAACTACGAAAACCGATTATAAAACCGTATAAAACCGTATTTACGTTCGGAATAAATTATTTATTTTTAATAATAACGTTTTTAAACTTTAAATATTTTATCGTAATTATAATATAACGCTTATAAGTTACCTTAAGCGCTTTAAAACTTATAACTTATTACGGTAAAGTTATTATTAATTACGTTTATCCCGAAGTATAATTACGTTCGTATAAAGTTACCATCTTTACCGCCGTATTAAAGTATTTAAAACGTTATTTATAAGTTTTTTCAACTTTTTACCGGTACCGTTCCGCCCGTAAAATAACGTATTAATAAATTATATTAACCCTTTTTTCTTTTGCGAAAAATTCGGATATACCTATAAATACGTCCTTATAATAATTAACCGCCTTACGAAAATACGTTATTTCGCCTTTATAATAGATATGTCGGCGAAAATTCTTGTTAACGCCTTTATTTTTAACGTATAACGCCTATACGGTATACTTATTACGATAATATTAAACCGAAATACGTAATTTGTTTTTATTTTTTAAAAGAAATTAAGTTAACGTTTAAACGTTACGTTTTATATATCGATTACGTATTATCCGTTAACCGACGGCCAAAGGGAAATAATTAACGCAGTAATAAAATAATATTTTTAAGGTTATTACTTTTTTTATTAAAACGATTAAATAAATTAATATTTTTTGGCCGAAATCGTTAATAATAATTACGTATCGGAAATTATTAACGTTTCGCCGTTTTTCGCCAATTATGGTTTCCATCCGATTATAAAAATAAAGCCGTTACGTCCGTTAAACGCCTTTAAAACGGTAACGTAATAGGAAGAATTTAACAAAACGATATATTATGCGGATAGGTTAAAACGGGTTTTTAAGTAAATTAAAGCCTTAATAACGGAATTATAAAACCGTTACATAAAATAAATTAATTAATATCGTTTCGATGCCGATACGTTTAACGAAAAAAATCCGTATAAGTTAATATTTATTATATAAAGTTAAATAAATTTAACAATAAGCTTAATAATAAGTAAATAAGCCTTTTTGTTATTATTAAGGTATACCCCCGTACCGTTATTATATAATTACCGACGCATTATAAATTATTTTTAATTTTCCATATTTCCTTAATTTAACGCCATAAATTAAGCCTGCCAAAATAAAAGGATATTAACGCGGAATAAAATACGCGTGCGGAAAACGTTATCGTTACGAATAATAAAAGCCAAAAAGAAATCGAATAATATTTTTAAAACATTTTTAACTTTAAGAATATTAAACGAGGTTTTTAATATAAGGTTAAATAACCGTGTTTTTACCGGTTTACTTAAAAGCCGGCCGAAAACCTTAAAAAGTACGATTTGAATATAACGGAATTTTATAAAAATAACTTTAATAAGCCCGGCCCGCCCGATTAATTTAAACCTTTATAAAAAACTATAACCGTAACCGTAGCCTAAATATAAAATTTTAACAAATAAATAATAAGGTATAAACGAAATAAAAATAAAAAAATTTAATTAAGTTAACGCCGTGGCGGTATTACGGTAATAGCCATATTATGTTAAACTAAAAAAAAATCACGAATATAAAAACTAACATTAAAATATTATAAATACCAGAACCGTAAAATAGGCGGCAAGATAATAGGACGTTAGCATACTAATTACGTAACGATAACAATACCTAATTCCGAAAGGGAAACCGGCGCGGTAATAACTTAACGATAACTAAAAGTTATCAAGGCGTAAGGGGAACGTTACCATATCGACGGCCTCCTAAATAAGACCTAAGGCGGAGGTAATTACGGTAAATACCTTACCCCGGAACATACGCTTAGCTAACGCCTACAGTTAATAACCATCGTTACCAAAAACCAAACGGCATTCGATTACCTTTTTTTAGGCGATAATCTTAACGTCGCCTTAATAACGATACGTTAACGACGCGATTATAAAGCGCGCAAATAATAATATACTTATAACGTTTCCAGTAAGACGAAGGTAATATACTTATATAAGGGCATGACGAACGGCTACCTAAGCGGAATAATTAATACGGTTCCTTTAATAATGGCGTTAACGACGCAACTATAACTACGGAATAGGATTAACCTTTTTTTTAACGCCCGTCGTTTCGAAACCGGAACGATAAATTTTTTCGGTCGTTTCGAAAACGGTACATAAGCGTAATATCGTATTACAAATTTTAACTTAAAAGCTAGTATCGTATTTATAAACCTCGTCGCCGTCGGCGTCAAAGTTAAGGTTACCATCGGCATCCCGGGTAATATTAAAATAAAAAATTACCTATTCGAATAAAGCTTTTAAGTTTAAGGAATTACCTTATATACCCTCCGCCGGCTAAGTTACGCGGCGTTAACAAAACAAACGCGTTACGGTAATAAGAAGATATTATAATAACGCGTATAATTTATAAATAAATAAGCCTTTCGGCGCGCAGCGTAAAACGTATATTTACCCGTCGCGGTAATAACGAAACGGTAATAAAATATAAACAATTCGCTAATTATTAAGTCGTAATTAAAAATAATATTACGAAAGCAAATTATATAAAAACGTTTAACCCGTACGGGCGCCGCATAAACGGTATAAGGTTAAGGAAATATCGTTACGAAAACGAAAAAAAAAATACAAAACGGTTTTATAAAACGGCGAAAAGGTAACAAAAAAAAACGTAAAACGGGCGCTACGGTATTATTATGGTATTAATACGGCGTCCTTAAAAAAAGGAAAAAAAAATAGGTTAAAACTTAAAAAAGTTTAATATTTATTTTCTTAAAAAGCGGTAAGGGTAATAACAAAATTCTTTTACGAATCAACAATACTAACGGCATAACGACATCACTATTCCCGTTCCGAAATAGGCGTTATACCTTATACCAACGTTACGGTACCGGGGTAACGGCCCCATATCGTTTACGTAATACGCGTACCTTACCAACTTTCCTACGTTATGGACCAAACCAGCATATTGCAAGGTACTTATGCTTCGAATCCGGGATAGACTATTTACGGTATGAAAATTTTTTTTATAAGCAGTTAAGGATAACTGCCTTAAGAAGGGGGAGCTACTGTTACGGTACCAACGTTACGGCTTAGCTAAGCAGCCATAACGCTATATAGCTACAGGCGCACCACGCCTCTTAGATAGTTCTCTCTTTCTTCTTCGTGTAATAACAAAATACCTTACCCAGCCTTTAGAGACGATCAGCGCCGTGACAGTAAGTATTTTTTCGTTTCATCCAAGTTAAAAGTTATTATCTTTTTTGGCATTGAAATAAACGAGACAATCGTCGATATAACAAGCGGTAAAGTGCAACAACTTATGCTGGTTTTCTCGGGATCTGGTATATACCGTACATTCGGGAAGTTCGCAAAGTTTTAAGGATAATTATCTGTAATTACTAACGTCGGGCCGAAATTAACTATTTTCGTTATATATCTTATACCGAAACGTATCAAGATAGTAAAAGCATTTTAACTTAATGGTTATCCTGGAGGCCGTTTATCCGGGGTAATATTTGTAAGGTTTAACCTTAAAATCCTAATAAATAGGATAATTTTCGTATTTTGGGATATCGTTCTAGATTTAAATGGTAGTGGTAATAATGAATTCTGGTTAAAAGGAAGTCGAATTAAGTTTTTTCTTCTTTTTCTTTTTTTTTTTTTTACCTTACTATCAGTTTTCTATTTAGCCGTTTTGGCTTTTTTCTAGGGTTAAGGAATTCTTTTCCTTTTGGAGTTCCTTTTGGCGGAAAAACGACATTCGCTTTTAAAATATCCCTTTTTGTTACAGTTAAACCTTTTATATCGGACTTATCTTTTTTAGGCTCCTTTAAAGCGGTACTTACTTCTTTTTAAGGCTTATCTTTAGTTTTTTTAATTCGGTTATTAAAGCTTTTGTCGTTATTTCCTTTATTAATTCCTTTTTTTAAGGTACCGGTTAAAGTTACGTCGGTTAATAATAATTATTTTATTGATATATTCCTTAAAAGCTCTTATTTTAAGTACTATATATATTTTATTTTTAACTTAAGGTTTTAAGTTATCGTAAAAGGGATAAAATAAAGCGTTTTCGGGTAAATTAAAAATTACGGCTAAACGGTTAAACTTTGTCGTATATTTTGCGGCCGACTTGGTTTGATAAAAAAGGTATAATTGTTTTACTATATACTATTCCTTATTTAAATCTTCGAACATAACTTATATTCGGTTTTCGAAATATCCGTAATCGTTAAACATATAATTAATAATATCTAAAGATTCCTTCAGGTAATTTTCCAGGTAGTTCTTTATAATGGGCTCGAACTCTAAGAAAACTCGTCAAGTAAATAGCTAAAAAGATTACCATTATCTTTTAATAATCTTCCGTTAAAAAGCTTTAGTAAAACTTAAAGTAAGTTTTAACCTAAATAAGGAATCCTTTTACATTTATAGTTTTATTATAAGGCTTTAAAATGATTAGTTTATAGCCCTTAATTTCTGACATCTCATAATAACTAAAAGGTAAAATAATAGTTTCGCGGTACCGGTTAAGGCCGAATAATAAGGGTACTAAGGTTCTTTTCTTTATTCCTCGAATAGGTTAAACCATCCTTTTTCTGGGGGGTTCAGGTTTTTCCTTTTTATTTTTTTTTAAGACTTGGATTTTGGGCAACAAAATCTCCATTTTCTTTTTAAGGGAAAGCTTTCTTTCCTTTCCCTTTAAGTCCTAAAGTTCCTAAACTTTTGGTTTCTTTTCCTCCTCCGAATTTCCCTGGACCTTAATAATATTTTCTGAAGCCGGGGTTAAATGCTAGGTTTAAAAGGAAAAAGGGTTTCCTTTATTTCGGGTTATAATAAGCATAATGTTTTTAATTAATTAAAGAACTTTTTCGATCGGGGATAAATTATTTAATTTGGTTATTAATTCCTTACTAACTTATAACGGAAATCGGCTGTATTATTTATTTTCTAAACGTTAGTTTGTAATATCGCTTTTATTAAGTTCAAGAAAACTTATATCTAATTAGGCTTGAAATTATCCGTAGGCTTATTAATTAAGGAATTATCAAAATGTAACGAACCTGTTATATATCCACCTGAAGGTATAAGCAGTATCCGAAAAGGGGTCTTGATTTGTAGGTAATAATACGGCGAGGGATAATTTATTAAGAGTTTATTCGTTAAAGAGGTTTAAAGACTTTTTTATAGTAAAGAACGATTACCTTTGGCTATAGGCTTAGATTAATAGCTAAGGAGCGAAAAACTAAGTAGGTGCTATCTATATAGGAACTTAGTTCATATATATCCTTTTCGTTTCCTTAAGGTCTCTGGAGCCTCTTTATGTAGTCTCCTAGGAGTTTTTGGATGGTCTTTGTTAACGCGACAGAGATCATTTAGTGGGGCCGAGCTTTACCCGTTGGGGTTACCCTCCTAGGGTCTCATTTCTAGCCTGAGAGTCCTTCCTGTTTCGTAACACATGGATTTCTTTGGATCCGTTTATTTATTCGGATTTATTTTACGTAATTTAATCGGTAATACTTAGAATTTTATCCCGACCGTATGTCTAAGCTGGTAAGGTGTTAGTTTATAATACGATTTCTCCCTTTTATAATCTTTACCTTTAAAGATTTCTAAATTTGGTAAGTTTTTTTTTATTATACCTATTATGCCTAAGGGAATTACTAAAAAAGTTGTTAAGCCGCGATAACGTTTTGATCAAAAAAAGGAGCATAAAAAGTTGTCTTCCGGCATTAAGGATTTTGGTTTCGAAGTTATGCCTTATTCTGCGTATTTCGTACGGAAGAAAAAATGTATTACGGGTGAAAATGTAGTTCGTTGTTAAAATTGCGTTCGTTATAAGCGGGATTGTGATGGTTCGGGTATTTTAATTAATTCCTTACGTAATATCTTTTGGGGAAAGGAACGATTAAAACGTAAGGAGCCTTTTGCCGAAAAGCGCCTTTTTTAGTCGCAACGGGATATGAACGAGGCCATTTCCTGTTTTTAACGGTTGCGTTAGTAACAAAAAATCTTTCGTATTAAAGGTACCGAAATAATTAATCATAAGTTATAATCGTTAAATAAGCTAAAGGAATAGGAAAAGGTTAAGGTAAAAGCCGTTACACAAGTTATTTAAGTTACGGGGGTAGCGGGTTTATTTGGTTCTGAGACCGTTAATTGATCTTTTCCGATGGACCCTAGCTACGAAGTTATTTTGAACGTTACCGGTTTTGCTGGCAAAAGCTTTTTACTAGGCGCTAGGCGTTTTTGAAATTTTTAACGAGTTTCTAGGTATTTTCGGCATTTAGGTAGTTTTTTTATTTAATTAGGTATTCGGTAAGTTCGTTTTTTCTTTGCGTATTTAGGAATTGTTTTATTTCATATGTTGGTACATTTTCTTTTACATTTTTTTCGTATCCTGTGCTAACTTTAATAGTATCTGCTGCTAACTCGAGTAAGGGAATATGAAAGACTGGATAGAATTTAATTTTAGATAGTAATTCTAATTGGTAATTATTTTCTGAGGTTTTCTTAATGATTTTATATAGGCCGATGTATTTAAAACTAAGTTTTTTATTTAGTCGTTTGGTTTAGATGTTTTTGGTAGTTAGGTAAACTATTTTCTTTTTGAAAAGTTAATCTTTTTAACCTTTTCTAATTGTAGTACTTTTTTATCTAATTACGTACCAATTCGAGTTTTATTTTTATTTTTATATGTAATTATTTAAGTTGTTTTGATATAAGGATTGCCTTAACGTTAATAGGTCCTTCCCGTATATTTTTGTAAACTTTTATTATAAAACCAAAGTTGGCGTTTATTGAAACTATTTTAATATTTTCGTAATAATTGGTGTTATAGGCTAGCTGCGCGATAAGTAGCTTTTGAACTTAATCGTTTGGTTCGTAATTAATGTAATATTATAAGTAAATTTTTAATATTTAGTTAATTTATTTAGTTTATCTGTTTGTTTAAGGTTTAAATACGTTAGATAATTTGTGGTTTAAGCCTAATTATGCCATAAATCCTTACCAAATTTTCGAAGTGAATATCGTGTTCTTATCTAAAATAATTTCCGTTGGTAATCCGTATATTTTTAAAATATATTTTAAAAAGATATAAGCCAGTTACTTTGCATTTATGTCCTTATTATATGGTAGAAAATAAGAAACTTTAGTAAATTGGTTAACGATCACGAAAATGCTATCGTAATATATGCCCGTAATTAGGTCTTTTGAAAATAGGAGTTTGGTAATAAAGTCGAAAGTAATTAAGTCTTATGGTCGCTTTGCGACTAGTAATAATTGTAATTTTCCGTATGGTTTATGTCGTCGAGTTGTTACCTTATTACAGATATGGTATTATTATCGTATTTCTTTTATTAATTTTATTTTAAAAAAATAATAAGTACGTTATAATCGTTTTAGGGTTTTGTAAATCTCTAGGTATTTATATAACTGATATTCGTATATATCTTATATTAATATTTCCTAATAACTTTTAAAGATTTATATTTTTTCCATTTTTTAATTTTTAAGTAAATTATCGTTATATTCCTGGACTTTTTGGTATAGGTTAGAAGGCACTGCTTTAATTGTTGCTACTTGTCGTAATCGTAGGTACTTTTTTGGTATGGTATCGAAAATCTGGTGGTTAACCTTAATTACCTTTTTTTCGAGGTTTAGTTTTCGATCAAGTATATTTGCCCTGCGGTTTTTTAGTCCTTTTTGGTAGATAATAATAAAGTCGTATTCTGCTAATTCTTTGGCGTAACGTAATTATCGTTTTATAAGTTTTTTAATGATAGCAAAACGAATAAAGTTTTTATAGTGGGTATATATCTTAACTCAATAAAGATTTCCCTTAAAGTAATGCCTAAATTCTCGGAAGGCCTTAATAATAGTTATAAATTCTTTATCAGGAACAGCGTAATTTAATTTTGCTCTTTTTAACTTGTAAAAGTAAAAGATAATAGGGTATAGGTTGCCTTAATTATTGCGGTATCTTATTATTACATTTAAATCGTAATCCGAAGCGTCGGTTTTAAGCTTAATTAGGCGGCTTAGGTCGTATATAATTAATACTGGCTCGCTGGTAATCATATTTTTTATCTTTTGGAAAGTTATTTTTAGTTTTAAAGTTTAGAAGAATTTCTTTTTTTTTTCTTATTAAGTTAAATAATAAGGTAGCTATTCTGCTAAAATTTTAAATAAACTTTCTGTAATAATTAGCGAATCCGAGGAAGGCTTGTACTTCCTTAACTGTAATGAGCGTTTCCTATTTTTATACTGTCACGATCTTTTTAGGGTCCATTTTAATCCATGCTGGGGTAATAATATGTTTTAGAAATTTTATTTCCTACGTATAGAATTAGTTTTTCTCCGTATTAACTAAAAGGTTAGCATTTTATAAGGTTTTAAAAACTATATAAATGTATCCTATATATTCCTTTTTATTCTTCGAGTAAATAAAAACGTCGTCGAGGTAATAAATAACGAAAATATTTAAATACTTCCTAAGTACATAATTAACCATTCGCTAAAAGGTTATTAATGCGTTCGTAAATCCGAAAGGTATAACGAAATACTTAAAAAATCCGTACTTCGTTTCAAAGGCTATTTTTTATTCGTATCTTAATTTAATGCGAATTTAATTATATCTTTTTTTAAGATTTAGGTTCGTAAACTAATTTATTCCGTAAAGGCGATTCTTTATTTTATTAATTAGGGGTAACGGTATTTTATCTTTAATCGTAATATCGTTTAATTACTTATAGTCGATAATTAGGTATAACTTCCCGTTTTTTCTTGGTATAAAGAATATAGTGTATCCGGTTAATAAATTAGAACGTCGTATATAATGTTTCCGAAGCATATTTTCAAAATATTTACGTAATGCCTATAGTTTTATTTCGTTAAGGTTATAGATTAAATAAAATTCGGTCAATATCTCTTTTTAAGGATTATTTCGTAATTTTATTCGTTATGTTTTAGTAATTTTATTTCGAGTTCTTTTCGAAATAGTCGTTTATATCCATGGTACTATGAAAGTACGTTAATTATAGTTCTTAGCTTTAAGGGCTAATGCTATAGGTAGTCATCTATCTTTCGTAATTTTGTTTTGATGGTAGCGATAATGCGTCATATTCTTTTATGGTACCCTTATTTTCTTTTATATCTTGTTTTTATGGGTGGTAAGGGTTTTATCGTATTCTTATGTCTGTATTCGTCGCCATTTTTAATCGAATGTTAAGTTCTTTTTTTATTTTGCATTTTTTTATCGAATGGATGTCAAGCGAACTTTACCTAGTTAGTTATTTAATCGATTAAAAGGTTGTATTAGTATAGCCATAGTTTTCCTAAGATTATGTCGTAATTTCCTAACGGAACGATATCGAAGTTTGCTATCTAGTTTCGTCCGTTAACGAAAATCTTGAGGTAATTTATCTCGCGGCTGATTTTTTCGTTATCGTAAGTAAATGCCTGACTTTCTAGGTTTTTAACGATACAAAGTTCCATCTTTTTCTTTTATGGTAATCGAAGTTGGTTAACTATATCCGGCGTCATATAATTACTTTTGATTGTTCCGTAATTCATAAATACGGTAAATCAATATATCCCAATTCGTATTCGTAAGGTGATAAGGTTATTTTTAGTTTTTATCGTCGCGTTTAAAACCCTTTTAAAAAGCTCCTGCTGGTTTTTTTAGGTCTTATTATCTTACGGCTTTTTTATAAGTGGCGTTCGTCTTTTAATTCGTTTTCTAACGCCTTAATACGCTTTTAAATCTGTACGTTAAGGGCTTATAATTATTTTAGCTATCTTTCTTATCGGCGTAAAATAATTTCGAATAAAAGGACATATGTTTGAAAATCTTCTTTATTAATATATTCCGGTTCGGGGGCTGTTTATCCCTTTTATTATGCTTGAAACTGGATATCGTATTACGTTATGTCTTCGTTTTTCTTTTCGATTTCGTCTTTAATTTTTCGTCGTTCGTTTAAATCGTTTATAAAGCTTAAACGGAAGTTTAAATTATTAATTAATTCTAAAGATACTTTTATAATTATCTGGTGAACCCATTTTCTTTTCATCTTATGGTCGTATTATTCTAAATGGTATATGGGATTTTTATTAAGGCAGGTTTTTCTTTCGGGCTAACTTATCGTTACTGTAATATTATTAACGGTATTTTCCGAAACGTATATTTTTAAGTATTTATATTATCGTCAATTTTTAAGCTCCTTTTTTTTATTTATAAAAGTCGAATCCTTAATTATATATTTACGTAAGTCGTTTTTCGATATACCGTTATTTCTTTATATGTTTAAGGTAATAAGCGTATTTGTATTAAATAATATAAAATTTCCCGTATTAATCCGGTTATCCTGGTAGCAGGTTTTCGTTTTAAACTTAGTATTCCTTAATCCATACGTTTAATTCCAACTATTCGTACCGGTATCGCCGCTTTTTTTATAAACGGGAAAATAGCTTATCCTTTATAAGCTCCTTTTATCCTTTATATTCCTTTAGTTATTAGGTTATTACAAGTTCCGTAATAAAAGTTTGTTATTTTTAAATAATTGCTTAAGATAGCTTTTTCGCTTTTTATAGTCCTTATTATACTTTTTTAAGGAGTTGTAATTATTTTTAATTCTAATTATGTTAATTAATCGGTTGTTATCGCCTTAATTATTTTAAGGGGATCCTTAAACAACCGGTATCCAGGTATTCTGTCGTGGCTTTTTAGGTACCTTATATTAAAAGGCTTTATGTCCTATCTCATTGCAATTAAAGCATTTGACGGTACGCGGGTTACGTTATTAGATTACGCCTAATTCCATAAGTCCTGGTGCCGTCTTATAGGATGTGTTCGTTTTTCGTAACGTATTAATATTAGGAAAATATTTAGGTTTGTTACCTTATTATTTTTTTAGAATATTAAATTCTTTAGGCGTACTGTCGGTCGTCGACTTTGACTGTTATAACGATATAATCCACCAACTTTTTAAGTCGCTTATCCTTAAATAGTTTTTTTATACCTTTGTTTTAGGCCGTTAAAGAACGTAATTATTAATACCTTTTATCCTTAATTAACTTTCGAAGCTAGTTAAACGAAAGAATTACCGTATTTAAAGGTTAATCTTTTTTACTTTAAACTTCTAATTTTATTTTCGGCTTTAACTTTTTTGTTTATTATTCCGAATGCCTTTTTTAATTTCTTTTTCAACTTTTTATAATCGTAATAAATAATTATGGTTTCGGTAAACATTTATTAAGAGGGTTTGGTAATTTATTTATAAAAAGTAAGTTTAAATTAGGTAGTTACGCTTTTAATTAATTATCTTACAACGAATTAAATTCGAAAAGTAAGTATTACGAATTTAATTAGGAAATATTCGAAATCAGGACGGCATTCCGTAAAGAACTGTTATAATTTAATGGTAGTTCCGTTAAAAGGGGTAGGCTTGGTAAATTTTAAAACTTTTCCGGCTTTCTTACCGTAAGCTGCCTAGGTAGATTATGCCGGCTAAGTTGGTTTATCCGGTTAATCGGTTTATTCCATATTCGCTTATCTTTCCAATGCGACTTTTTAAGGTTTTAATTAGGTCCGGATTTCCTCGAAAATATTAATAAGTTTAATTTTATCGTTAATAAGTTGCGTAACCGCGTTAGTTAGCTAATTAACTCGTCGTAAGGCTTTTTCTTAAGAAAGATTAAGTTAAATTTCTTTATTATCAGAATTTATAATGTTATTTTCGGAAATTTAAAAAGTCTTTTTAAAAACGGGCTATTTATTAAACGATATAATATTAAGGGTATTATTTAAAGTTTAATAACATTATTAAATAAAAGCTTATAACGTATAACGGTTAAAAGGTTTAATTAATTATTAAACCTAGTCGTACGGTTTATGTTAGCTATACTATCGTAAGAAACTAAGTAATAAGGTAAATAATAATTACGTTTAATAATAACAAATTATTAAAGGTAATCTGGATAATTAAGTTATATTATAAGCTAATAATTTATCTGAAGTATAAAAATAATAAACGTATATATTCCTTATTGAGATTCCTTTAAATTCGTTTATTTATACGGATTCATATCGTGTAAGTGAATTAAATTCCTATAAATCCGGAGATCCATCCGGATCCATGTTATTTAGATGCATGGATCCCCTTGAATCCGTTCATCCATTCGGATCCATGTCACGTGACTTGGTTGGTGGTGCTTCGAGTCTTGTCCCGACCATATGCCCAAGCTGGTAAGGTGTTAGTTTGTTACAAAGATGTATAGAACGTTATTCGGAATATATATTAAACCTTAAATAACTTTTATTATAAGGCGATAAGTATGCAAATTAATACGCCCTTAATAGTCATATTATTATTAAAACAAAAACTCCTTTAAATTCGTAATATTTTATATTTCTTATAATTTTCACCTCTGGGAACCCACCTACGACCTTGAGTGGGTGGGTAGCTAACCGTGGGTACTTATTGAAAAACTGTCAGCTAGCTGGGGGGTGCGTAGCGCACTTTATATACGGAAAGGTCACCTACTGATCGGCCCATATGTGTTCCGGAGCTAAGTTACGTAAAGTTGTATACTTGCAACAGCACCTGCAACTAGCCTAATACAACAACACAACTAATATCCCCTATATCTAACAATTAAAAGTCTTATTCGCATAATTCGAGAAAATCATCAATTAATTAGCTGTTGCTGAGACGATATAAGCTGTATATTAATAGCAATTATCTATATATACCTTAATTATAATAATAATTACCTTATCGTCGTCGAACATCCTATATACCGGCCCAAAGGATTAAGATAAGTTTAAGGAAAAATTTAAAACTAGGGCGAAAGGATACGATTTATAGGAATATATTGACCCTAATCAAAATCATCCGTAACCCGTTAAACCTCGAAAACCCGACATCGCGAATTACCCGAAAAAACGAATTCGTTTTTAAATATAAAATAATACCTTATTTATAGCTATTACGGTATCCTTATCTTTCGGAGGAATCACCGAAAAAATCGATCCGATAGGAACCCCAACTTCCATATATAAGATAACGATCGAAGGATGTTAATTATACAATTAAGAATGGACCATATATTGAATTGGAATGGGGTGATTTGGTCCTGATCAGTGCATATTTGATGAGAGTGTCACGATTGAGCCCGCGGTTCAAGAGATAATGAAGGTAACGCAAACTGTATTGTGTGGTGTTAAATCCATGTATAAAGCGATAATAAGTGTCTCCTTTTTCTAAGGTTACGCCCAGCGAAAAATGAACTTTTAGAAATACATAACTGGTAATAACTAATTAATCGGCAAAGTTATGTATCCGGCTTTGCACCTTATACCATTTTAACCTTCCTTTTTCGAAATAAAATCGTCCTCGATTTATCTTAAGAAATAAAGGCTAAAGTAATTAATTTTTAACGCTATAAGTAAAGAGATATGTTTAAAATATATTAATTAATTTAATTAACGTTTACGCGGTTTATCCTTTATTTTTTTTAATTTAGGATTTCGTCCTTAATATTTCGCCAGCTTATCCCGTTATTTAACCTTCCTTTTATTTTTTTAAGTTTTATTTTGCTTTACTTTTTTCGCGATCGAGTTTTTGTATTTAGGTTAATTAAGTTAACCTTACGGAAAATATGGTTTAGGTCGTTTTCTTATAATCTGGTATATATTTTTTGATTATTTATACGGTATATTATATTAACCCTTTATTATTATTTAAGCTTTTTAATTATTAAAAAATAATCATAATCTATGTTTCGGCTTAAATAATAACTTTTTGAAAACCGGATCGGATTAGGTAATTTACGGAATAAAAGAAAAAGGCATAAATGCTTTAAAGGTTTATTCTGATTAATTAGTAAGTATATAAAATTAAGGGGTAAAAGATTCGATAGCTAATATCTTAATTAACGGGTTACTGGTTCTTTTAATCGGTTACTTTATCGGTTGTAATCGTTTACTTTCTATAAGACGAGGTAACTAATCGGACTCCGGATTATCGGCCTTTTCTGGATCGTCGACTTCCTCTTTTAATAATAAAAATAAAAGAATTTTAAGTTATAATCTTATAAGCCTTTTAATATTATCATTATCTGATTTTAAATTCAAGTACCTTTTAATTATGTTAATTATTTTAAATTCCATAATAATTTCGCCTTATTTAATCGGTTCGTCCAAGTTATTATTTCTTTATTTTAAAAGGTTACGCGTAATAATATAAAATATATAAATTATTTATAAACCGTAAATATAATATTTAACTTAAATAAATATTCTTACGATCGTTATATGGGCAAAAGGATTATTAAGCTTTAATTTTATTTAAGCCTTTTAATATAATTATTATAATAATTAAATACGGTTAACCGTAAAGTAAGTATTAAATATTAATAATTAACGCTTTAATCGGATATATAACATATTAGCCTAATAACCTTTAAATCTTTTATTAATTTAAAATTTAATATAAATAATAAATTAAATATATTTTGGGTTTATATTTTTAATTAATTTTATAACCTTATTAAAAACATATCGGGTTTAACTGTTAAAAATTATTTTACCGACTTTAATAATAATAATAAAGATATTTTAAGGTATATTAAAAACGGTTAATTATATAAAAGTAATAATATATTAAAAACGTAAGTAGGTATAATTTATTAAAATTATAAAAGTTTACCATAAAGGAATTATTACGGAATTATGTTATTTTTTATTAATTTAATAAAAGAATAAAGTAATATCTTTTTATAAACGTTTACCGTTTTAATTAAACGGATAAATAAAAATAATTCGATTAAAACGGATTTTCGGGGTAACTTATTAAATAAAATAGGAAATAAAATTATTATTATATATCTTACGGAGTAATTATATTATATTATCTTTTTCTTATATTAATATATTAACAATATAAGCAAGCTTTTCGGAATCCGACGTATTTAATTTTTTAAAATCTTTATCTTTATTTTAGCTAATACGCTTTTTGGATAATAATATAATAATTATGAATAAATTAATTAAGGTATTAAAGTACGAAAATAATAATAATTTATAATTTAAAAACTTAAATAATAATTAAGGATATACGTAATATATATATATATATATATATATATATATCTAAGTATATAAATATATAAGTATTAAAATATTAAGGTTAAAATTATATAAGTATAAAAAGTCGTTAGGAATTAATAATAACTTATGTATAAAATTAATTAAATACGACGGGGTTAATGTATTAATTTTTTAATTAAAAAAAGTATACGCCGAAAAGATGCCAAAAAATTCCATTTGATATTATATAAAAAGATGTCGTCGCCGTTACGTACTTTAATTAATTGTTTATACCCATACTTCTTTTTTTTTTCCATTATTATATTAACTTTTCCCTCCCGATTATATTTTCCAAATAATATAAATTTTTAATATTTATTGATTTATTTTTAAAGTACCTAAAAAATATTATTATTATAAGTTCCTATTAATCGTTAAATCTTTATAATACCTTAGGTTTTCGTAAAAATGCAAATTTTAACGAATTAATAAATTTAATAAAAAAAGTCGTTTATTAAAAAGTTACCCGGTTTAGGTAATAAGTAATTTGGTAATATTTAACTTATTCCTTCCCGTATTAATCGGAATTTTCGTAATTTCGAGAAGATTTCCGTTATTCGTTATATAAATTTAATAATTTCGAATTTATTATTATTTTCTAAACTTTTAACTAAACGTATTAATAAAACTTTAGCTATTAATTAGGTTATTAAGCTTTTATATAATTTTAATGATATTTATAAGCCTTAAAATCCTATATACCGTTAAGTGCCTAATTATAATTTAATTCCTACTTTTTAATATAAGTACCGTAATATTATAATGTTTTAAGATTATTTACTTCCTAAGATTTTTATTATGAATAATTTATTATTAAAAATACCGTATTTATTGCCATCGAATATTATGTTATTCATCAAATTATTAATTCCGGGGCCGGATCTATTTATAGGTATTATTAATTAATAATTAATTAATCGCAGATTAATATCCTTAATTCTTTATATACTTATTAATTTTCGACCTTGTATTATAATTTCGGCCTTAATTTCGTTAATTTTAGCAAAGCTTTGGATTATTAATCAGGTATCCGGCCTATTTTTTAGTTTGGGTTTATCCTAATTTTTTAAAATCGAATTTAACGATAAAAACGTAATAAGTAAATTTTGGAATAATTATAACCATATTGAACGTATAATAATGAAATACCTTAAAGTACGTATTATCTTTATTTGGTACTTATTTTAGGAAAATGGTATTAATTAAATATAAATGCTTAAAATTATATTAATTAGCATTATCGATAACCTTAGTAAAAGTTAATATTATAAATGGCGAATTATCGGGGAGAACTTTTAGGTTATAATAAGTACTTAATTTAATATTATTATTATATTAGCTAATTAAGGGAAAAAACCTTTATCGTATTTTGTATACGTCGAAATTATTCGGGGTAAATTTATAGGCTCGTTTATAAATTTATTATCCAAAAATTTTCGCTATGTTTTTAACTTATTTATTTAAATATTTGGAATGTTTAACTTAATTTTATGTAGATTATGCGATCGACGATATAAAGGTTTCAAGTAGCTTAATTAATATGGTATATTTCCATTTTTTGGGTATTAGTTAATTTTGGGATTTTATGGAAAGTTTTGCGGTAATTGTATTAAATTTATTAAAGGTTATAAGTATATATTCCGGGATAATCGATTCGATTATTTAAAGGCCAAATATTTTCGGTTTCCTTAGGTTAAAGAAAACATTCGTTTAAAAGTTTATTTAATTATTAAGGCATTCGATAAGGGCCGTTTTCGTTTAATAGTTAAAAAATATGTTTTTAATTTTCGATATTTAATAAAAACCCGGTTTTTTAAGTTTAAAAGTATTTATTAATTATAAAAGAATATAAGCGTTATGTAAAATAATCGTAAGTAAGGTAGTAAACAACCAAAAGGAAACCTTTTACTTTTAATTTTTTTAATTAATCGCGTTAATTTTTTCCGTTCGTTTAATCGATTTATTTCGGGTATTTTACTATCGTCTATAATTACGTAACTTTATAATTAATTATTAAGTATTTGAACTTTAATATTAATCTTTATAAGCTTTAAAGTTTTAGGTTGCCAGTTTTTAAGTAATTCAACCTTCGTAATATTTAAAATATCTAACATAACATTTTTTGATTAATCGGGTAATAATTTCGTTTAATCGTTTTTATGTAAATTTGTCGATTTTTAATATCTTTTTTTATTTTTTATAAATTACTTTAATTTATTAATAAAGAAAATCCTTTATAATTTCGTTTTATTAATTTCCTTTAGGTAGTAAATATTTTAATTATTAATCTTATTAATTAAGTACGGTTTAATTTAGTAATATTTTAATTTTATGTCCTTAAATATATTAATATGTTTGGTATATCGTATAAAAGTATTAAATTATTTACTTATAAAGGTTTATTTTTTATTTTATTTTTATCTTTTTCGTTTGTAAATTTAGTAACCTTACGTTTTTGGTCGTTAATTACTTTAACAACTTTAGTTATATTTTCGGTTTTTTTTTAATAATCGAATTTTTTATATAATTGAGTTTTCCTTTAAAATATTAAAATCTTAATTTATAATACGTTAAGTCGGTAATATTATTTTAATCAGTAGGATTACTTTTTAACCGTATAGTAATTCGTAAAAACTAAAACCATAATTTTTAACGGTTGTGTTGTCGGCGAAGATCATTTTCGGCAGGAGCTTAACCCATTTTTTGCCAATACTATTCGTCGCTTTTATTAAATTTTTAGCGATCGGGATATATCCTTTTTCGACTAGATCTTGTTACCAAGTAACATACGTAATTCCAACCTTTTTTTTGAATTTTAAGAGTATTACAAATTTCAATAATTTTGCCCTTATTCTTAAAGTTCCGTTTATCTTAATTTTAATCGGAATGTTATATCGATAAAAAAAATATTCGTTTAAAAAGTTTTTAATTGCAGCTGATATAACTAAACGTAAAACTTTGGTTTTTAAGTAACCGGATAATTTGCATCTAGCCTTAATAGTAACCTTATAACCGTTATTATTAGGCATAAATTGCATATCGATTACCCAGATAGCAACTATGTTAATGGGTTAAAAAAAGCCGTAGCTTTTTTCGAAGCGCTAATTAACAGCTTTTTGGCATTTCGGATACGTAAATACCGCTTTTCGAATTTGTTTATATATTCTACGCCAATAATAGGAAGCTGCTATACGCCGATAGGTCGAATCTTATCCTTTATGGCCGTAATCCTTATAATATTACTTAATTACCGCGTATTATTTTTGCTAATTATTAACCACTTTACGGGTATTATATCGCTTATTTACCTTACGTTAAAAAATCCCGTTTTAAATAAAATGATTTAAAGTTTCGGTTTTAAAAGCCGTTTTTTTTTTTTCGGAACGTTTCGTAATCGATTAAAAAGATTTAATATCGTTAAGAATTTTGTATATTTTTATAACTTCTTAAACTAATTTTTAATAAAAGGTTCTTATTTTTAATTAATCGTAATAGGTATTATGGTTATACTAATCAAAATAAGATTAAGCCGAATAACGTTTAGTTAAATATTAATAAAGTTATCGACTTTTTTTTTTATTAATCGTTTAACGCGTTAAAAGTTTTAAGTAGCTTTTTCGATAATTCGTCGGCGGTTATGTTTTTCTTATTAAAAATATGCTTAATTTCGAAATCGAATATCTTTATTTATGCAACTTAACGGGTAAAAAATGTTTTAGGTAAGAAATTTATCGAATTATTAATTTGAATTATTAATACCTTAACGTCGGTTTTTAACATAAATCGGATTTTATAAATATGATTTCGGAATTTCTTTAAGATCTTAAGAACGGTTCGATATTTTAGCTTGTTAACGTTATAATTTAACTTAATATTTTTCCAAATACCACTTTCGAAACGCGCGGGATATTCGATTTTATTAATTATTTATCCCAAAATACCTTTAAAGCTTCGCTTATTTACGTTTATTTTTATAATAATTTTTCCTGCTATATGGTTATAATCTAAAGTAATTAAGGTCGGGATTATCGTAATTATTTTTTTAACGTTTTTTATCGTTTTGTTTTAATTAAAACTTTAAACGAAAGGTTAATTTTTTAAGAATAATTTTATAAAAGGCTTAACCTTTATAGTAAAATACGTAATAAAAATCCGATAATAAATTATAATATTTAAAAAAGCTTTAACTTCCGAAACGTTTTTATAAGGTTAAATTTCCAGAATTCTTTTTTATTTTAGTTATATCTAGACGGTAACCATTTATTCCATAAAGAAATTCGATTAGAATTATAGTTTTTTAATATTATTAAAACTTTTTTATATTAATCGAAACATTAATAAGTTTATAATTAAGTAAGGTTTTGTTAATGTTAACGATATACTTATAAACAAATCGCCGAATCCCTGGAAAAAATTTTTCGTTATCGTATTTTATTTTTAGGTTTTTAATTTTAACGTCGTCGATAAATGGGCGAACTATGTTAGGCATTAAATCGTTTAAAGTCCTCCCGATTATACGACAAAAATAAGCCATAAAGTTAGTAAACCCTATAAGCATATTAGTATACTTAAGCAGTTTTAAAAATATCGCGAAAATGATTAAATCTTTGCTAGCTAAGGTTAATATAACTTAATTATAACCTGAAAAAAAAATTTATTAAAGTAATTAAAAAATATATAATAAAGTCCGTAAAAAATTCGTTACAGTTTTTTAATATAAAAACGTTTCGTAAAGTAATAACGTTTAATTTTATTATAAAGTTAATTAATCGTAATTTATTATCCTTTTTCTATATAAAGAATTAAACGCTTTTGTATACGGTATAAAATTATTTAAATATTCCTTTTTGTATTCGTATTTATAATATCTTAATTAATTTGTTTTTAAGGTTAGCCGGCATAGTTATGCCTTTAATTTACCACGCCTTATAAAGGATTATTCGGATTTTATAATTTGGTACGATACTGGATTTAATCTTGCCATATTTTTATTAATCTTAAATTAAAGTAACCTTTTTGCAAAATAATATCTTTTTAAAAAAGGCTTTTTCCGTACGGGTAAATTTGTTACCTAATTAATTAAAAATAACGTCGGCCCTTTTTTCTGTAAGTCGGGTTCCTTACGGCATGGTAATAAATCTAGGGAATAAGGTAACTAACGGAATACCAAATTCGTCGGGTTCTTTTTCGTTTTAATTAATAATTCGTTAAACTTCCTTAAACTTTTTAACCTTTTAATTTGGGTTTTTAAAAGGTATTAATTTATCGGGTAGTACATTATCGACAGGAATTACCTTTTTCCACTTTGGCTTATATATCGTATTAATTTGTACGGTACGGTTTTTGTTAACTTTTTTTCGCATTTTTTCCCATAAGATTCCGTATAAGGCGTATGCAAGTTCTTTATTATTGAACTGTTTTAATACCGTATCTTTAGGTTCCAGTTTATTTCTTATGGTTTCTTAAATGGTTATCAGGTCCTGATTAATATAGGTATTATTAATCGAGAAGATATACGGGCCCGTAACGTATTTATTTGTTTTTTTGCTTATAAACCTGTTTTCGTTAATAAAGCGGCTTATAATTTTACCGGCTTTTCTTTTTTTAGCTTTTTTTTAACGCGGATATTACGAATAACCTTTTTAGTTGGGATTAACGGGATAATGATCTTTGTCGGATTAAACTTTAAGGTTTTTTTTATTATTTCCTGGTTTATATTAAGTATTATCTTCGATTTAGCCATAAAGTTAAATCTAAGTATTAACGGTTATGCGGCGAAATGATCGTTAACGATAAACATAAGGATAATAATTAATCGGCTAGCTAACCAAATAAGTACTTTAATAATACTTTCGAATAAAATCCTTTTTTGCGAATTAAAGTTTATAAATAATATTCGTATTTATTACATTATTAATTTATATTGCTTAACGTATAAGGCGATAATAACGTTCGATTCGGTTTTTATATCGATAATTCCATTAATTAAGTTTTTGCCGCTTTTATGGCTTACCTTAATTATAACTTTAAATAACTGGATAATATATTTAACCGGATTATATTATTATACTGATAAAACCTTTACTTTTTGTTAAGTTTTTAACTTATACTCGATATCCATAGTTAAAATCCTAAGGGTTTTTTTCGCTTTTAAAATTCGGATCTTTTGATTTTAACTTTAGTTATTTTAATCATTTTTCTGTTTTTGTAACTAAATACCTTTAAAGTTTTAGTAATTATAAAATTCTTAAAAGCTTTACCGAAATTTGGATAAACTTTTATTAATTCCGACCAGGTGATTTCGAAGTTTCTTTTAAAGTTTTTACGGATCTTTCTTTCTTAAAACTTAATAATATATTTATCGATTAATTCTTTATGGTTAAAAGTATTATCGGTTTAGATAATATTATTTATTTACGTAGCAATTAATATTTGGATTATATTATTTATTTAAATTACGTTATTTATTTAAATAATTAACTTAATATTATAAAATAAAGGTTTATCGTATATTAAATTATTATTATCGGTTTTATTTTTTTATTTCGTTATTAAACTTTTTTTTTTCCCTTTTTAACGCGCTTAATTATTATAACGTTAATAAATACGGCAGGTTGATCAAAATCGTTAACCTTTAAGGTCCGGATTTTTTCCAAATATCGGGTATTTTTGTTTTTAATAGGGTTACTTTATAACTAATTACATAAAAATGCCTTTTTATAAAACGGCTTTCCGCTTTTTCCGACAAAATAAGTTATATTAATCTTAATTATACGGTTTTAATTAATGGTAAAATCCTGTCGAAATAATTTTAAAATTTATATAGGTTTCGGAAAATTAATAAAAATAATTAAGGTATTATCCGAATCAGTTTTAAGCGATTTCCTACCTTTATAAATATCGTTTCGCCGATTAAAATATCGCATCTTTTTCTTAAAGCGATTAAAAAAATCCGGTAAATTATGAATTTATTTTAAAACTTTCTTTTAAATCGGAATTTATTAATTAATAATTTAGCTTTTAAGGATTTAGGGAAATTATATTATGCCTAACGTAACTCGATTATTAAGTATTTTTAAGTAAATCGTCTATCCGTTATCGTTAAGTGAAATTAATTCCGTATTTTCCATGTTTTTAAATAAACGGCATTTATTTATATTATATCCAGGTTTTAAATAAAACTAATAAGTACCATAATTAAAACCGCCGTATCGTTCTTTTTAACCTAGGTAATTACCTTAATAACTTTTACGACCTTAATAACTACCTTAATTACGGTAAAAGCTTAATTAATTAAAATTATCCGGTTAAAAACTTATTATATTAATTAAAGAATTAATATTATAATTGCAAATTTAAGGTACCTTTTATCCTGGCGGAACGTAATACTGTAAATTTTAAGTAATTTTTCGGTTACGCATTTCCTTTTTAAAAGCTTTTAAGTTTTAAATTTATTAAGCTTAAGTAATTTTTAAGTTTTATAATATATTTATAATTTCGGATATCTAATTAATCCTGTTCGCTGGTATTTATTACGGTCGAAAGCTTTCTTATCGTTATTATTTAAATTATTAAGTTAAATAAAGCCGGTTATTATTTTTATGGTCGATATTAAAGCGGACGTTTCTTTACTATTAGTTACGGCCTTTATGTTTAAATAATTTAGCCTTATTAAAAGCTTAATTTTTAATTAATGTCGACGTATTATCGTAATTTATCGTATATAAGTTTTCGAACTTTATGGAAAAATTATTAAGAATTCCTTCGAAATAATCGGTAAATAATCCTTTTAATAGGCTTTTTATATATTCGTTCTTATTAACTGTTTTTCCCTTTAACTTAAATTTTTCCAGGATATTTCTTACCTTAGTAACATATTTTAAATAATATTTATAAACTTAATTAAATTTATTACGTTAAATTTACTTTATTAAAATCCTTGATCGGTTTTTAATAATCCGTATTTGCTTTAGATTTTATAGCTTAAAAATCTTTAAGATAACCTTAATAACGTTATTTTATTTGGTAAATCCCTTAATAGTAATTTTAATTCGTTTTTTTATAATATTATTATCCGTTCAAAAAAGTAACTTAACGATTATCTTAAACTTTGTTAGCTTATATTTCTTAAATAATTTACTAACCTTTTTAAGTTAATCGGTAACTTCAGTTTTAAAAAAACGAAAATTTAAAAAGGTAAATAAATCCGGAAGAATTATTAAAAATAAAAGCCGGTTTATAAAGTCCATTAAAAAGCTGTATTCTTATTAATTAGTTTATCTAAAAGGTATAACGTTTAATATCGGTACCATAAGTTTTGTAAATAATTTTAAGGATTCGTAAAATTATATAATTTTTTGTTTTCGCAAAATCTTAATCAAAATTCTAGGAATTACTTAAAAGTTCGAATCCCGTATAAATTTTAAGAATTTAATCGGATTATTTAAAAACTTTTCCTTATTAACTTTATTTTCGTAAAGGTTCTTTATTAATCGGTATTAAATAATAATATCTAAAATAAAACTTTGGTTTTTTTTTAAAATAAAAAATTCCGGTATAAGTAAAAAACTTTATTATTATTTAGCTTAAGTAATAATCTTAAAAAGCTTTACCGGAATTTTAATAAACTTACTAAAACTTATTCTAAATTAATTAAAGTTATTAATTTTAAAATTATTTAGGTTTTAAAACGCCAAATTAATAAAAATATATTTAAGTATAAGGTAAATAATTATCCGTAATGCTTATTTTAAATATATTTTCCCTTTTTTTTATAATAAAAAAATAAGTAACCCTTTTTTTTTACTATTTATCGTAACGGTTTTATCTTAATTAACGTATCGTTTCTGGCCTATATTAAACTGGGTTTTTTCCAGCTTACTTATTAATACCTTTATTATTAATTTAAATATTTTAATATTAAAGTTAACTAAAAATAACAGGTCTTAAATAATACCTTTTAATAATAACTAAATAAAATACTATCCAATTAACGCTAACAAGGTCTAAAATATATTATTTATTATTGTTTTTTTAACTTCCGTATTATATTAAGGGATATTAATTCCTTTTCGTACTTTTCCTTTTCTTCGTAATATTAATAACTTTACAGCCTTAATTCTTTTTTTGCTTAAATTCGTAATTTACTTTATATCGTTAATCTTATCGTTAATCTCATTATTTAATTAATTAAAATCCGAATAGCTATATCGCCAGTAACGTAATTATAACTTTAATAATTTTAATTTAAAATATTTTGTAATCTTAATTTTGTTACGTTAATATTTATATAACATAATTTATTTTTTTGAATTACGTAATCGGTTTAAAACTTAAATAATTAATTTATTTTCCGAAACCGGTTATTTTTTGCGCTTATACTTTTTTATCGTTTTCCGAATAAAACCGTATCTTAAAATAAAGTATCATAATTTTAATTTAGTAACTTTTTTATTAATCGTAAAAAAGGTCGCGGCATTATCGTAGGACCTTATTTTTTTCTTAGTCGTCGAGTTCGCGTATCGTTATTAAATCATCATGTTCGTAATCGTAACCGTAATCATAGTTAAGGTTGCGTTTTAATCAGGATTTTATTTTTTCCGTTTAATAATCGGAAATCGCAAGTTGCTTCGGCAGCTAATTAAAGCCAATCTTCTTATATTAATAGCCAAATAAATTAGGACGGGATGATTTGGTCCTAATCAGTACATATTTGATAAAAGTGTTACGATTAAGCCCGTAATTCAAGAGATAATAAAAGTAACGCAAATTGTATTATGTGGTATTAAATTTATATATAAAGCGATAATAAGTATCTCCTCTTTCTGGGGTTGCGCCTAGCGAAAAATGAACTCCTAGAAATACATGACTGGTGATGACTAATTGATTGGCAAAGCCATGTACCCGGCTCTGCACCCTGCACCATTTCAATATACCTATAAAAACCGGGAATATAAAACTATCCGGAAAAACTGTAATAACCTTATAAGATAGGTTTTAGATATAATATCCTTATCGATTAAGCAAACCTGTTTAAACTTAGATAACGGTTTAAGAAAATGGTATGCGAAATTAAAAGAATTTAGAAAAATATATGATAATCGGTTATTTATAAATACCAAACGCGAATATAAAAAACGACTAAAGCACGTTCCGAAGTTAGCTAAAAAAATTTAACGAATAGATAACGAATGGCAGAAAATTATGGCCTAAAAGTAACGCCACGGCGTTCCCGATATATAAATGCCGGTAATCTGGGCAAATTAGTTATGCGTAATAATAGCACCCATTATACTTAACTGGTTACATTCGTTTATGATTATAAAAAAAAACGATATTAATCGAAAAATGATTAATTATTAAAAAATAGCTGTTGGCTTTCTGGATTATTAGGTTATAACTAATCTATAACTTATAATAAAAAATGTTAAAACAGCGTTTCCAATGTTTTATAGGATTCCTGCAAACCTTTTTGATTAGGACGATCTTAATTAGGAAAAAACCAAGCCAGATAACCGTCAGCCGCACGGTAGGGCCGTTAAAAAAGGGCCAAAGCGAGGTGGTCATAAAGGTTCCCAAGTTAACCGAAATTCCAGCAAACGAAAACGTAACGAATTAGATGCATAAGGCATACGATACAAAGCGTGCTTAAGCCCTTACCATAAGTTATCTTAATACTTTTATGTATTTCCGAATAAGTCTTTAAAAAATTTCAGATTTAGTAAAGGCTTACGGATATTCGTTAAAGATTACGTTACTGCCGATTAATTTTTAAAGGAAAAGATTAGCCGTTTGTCGAAGTCCATGAAGAAATCAACTATATAAAAAATAGATTAACTTTTAAAAGGGGTAAAACAAGGCCTAACGTATTTTTTAATTATTAATTAACGTAACGCCATAAGTGCCTTACCTTATCCTTTAAGGAATTTATCCATTCTGGATTTAGGGTTTACGATATATATCTTTAACCTTATTAGCAGGTTTTTAAATTTTAAACCAATCGTATAAGGCGACGGGATGTACGTAGGTAATAACTTCGTACCGATTAAGGGGAACGGGGAGGTTAATATAATACTTCGAAGCCCTAACGGTACGAAAGCATTACGGCTTTATAACGTAGCCCATTACGAAGAATTTGTATATAATTTAATGTTATTCCGATAACTTCGGAAGAAAAGTTATTAATGGGATAACCGAAAAATTAATAACTGCATTTAAGATAAATATAACCAAGTTATGGTTACGTTAATAAATAAGTTTAATTAATTCGTTATCGAAAATATTAACGTAATTACTTTTTATACAGCCCTAATTATTTATAAACGAAACGTTAACTTATAAACGAAAAGATCATTACGTATAGATAACGGTATTATGTCATACCTACGCCAAGGCCATTTAAAACCTAAAGTAATTGTCTAATTGCATTCTTATATTAAGGGAATTCGGTTAAAAAGTCCTATAATAATTAAATATTAAGCATATAATAAAATGAAAACGAAAAGATAAATACGCCGCAAGCCTTAGGAGAAAGCATTCCGATTAGGTTAAAAAATCGCCGTCGACTTTACTAATTTCGAAAAAAACCTTAAAAAATATAAATACGTCATATTCGTTACCGACAAATATTCCAGCTTTATCTGGGATATTTACTTGAAGAACCGAAAGCAAGATATATTAATTATAACGTTTCGACATTCTTTAAGAATCTTAAAAACCCATGATAAGGTTTTTCTATAGGTAATCGAATACGATAATAAGATTTTAAAAAATTACCAACTTCGGGATATGCTTTAATCGCCTTCTTTTAATATCAGATTTAAGCCTTTAGCATTATATACCCAGGTTCAAAACGGGGATATAAAGCATTTAAAGGGTATAATTAAAAAGAAAACGACTATAATACGAAATGGCGTTAAGTTACTAACTTTCCTAATTATATATATCTTTAAAACGGCAATATATTTATATAACCGTACCCTTAAATACTCTTTTTTTTGGCAAATTTTATATGAAGTTTATTATATTTACTTAGCGTATAAAAACGGCGTTACAGTACTTGACCGGAAGCTTTAAAAGGTCTACTTACGTCCTTATAGCTATATGGCCTACGTTGTGACGACCATCGCCATAAAAAAAGAACAAAGGCTACAAAAGCTAAATTCTAAAGCATGGATTGGCTTTTTAGTCGGTTACCGATTTACGGATATCTACGAGATTTGGAACCCGTTAATTAATAAGGTTATCGCTATTCGAAACGTATAATTTAACAAGAAAGTTACCTTTTCAGGTAATATTAAAAATCTTAAAAACGATTTACTTTACGTTATATAAAATGAACTGCAAAAGTTATTCCGATAAATACAGATACCTGATTAGGTTAATAGCTACCCTATATATATACAAAAAAAAGATAAAAACTTAAGCGGAATAATTTAGTTACCGGTTGGACAGGAGGGATGGTTCCAAAATGGCATAAGCGTTAAAGAAAACGTACGGAATAAGGAAAAACAAACCTGTTCGTAAAAAATTAAATACCCTTATACAACCGTTATATTCGAACCATTTCCGTCCTTTGGACCATTACCGCCACCAGCGTCTGCCTTAATAACTATTATGATTATTACGCCGGCGGAAGTAATAAAGGTAGTCTTAAATTCCCGTTTTTTTATTTAACATAAAATAACGGTAAAAAACGAAGGCACCTTACGGGTCGAAGCTTACTTCCCGTATATTCCGTACTTAAAAGGTATTATTAAAGATAATCACAAAATTTGGAAAATTACATTTAATGTTAAACGAATAGCTTACTTTATAAGTACGATCGATAATCGGCCGGTAAGTTACGGAAATTTAGGGAAAATAAAAACCCGAAATACGTATTACCTTAATTAAAAAAGTTTTAATATACCAAAAATAAAAACGTTATTTAAGTCGTAAGGCCGGGTATATAAGCGAAATTTACCGCGTCGGCCGCGAAGTTATAAAAAATTAAGTACATACCCGTTAAGGAAGATATTCCGTAACGCCGAATTAACTTATTTGCAAAATTATAAGAAAATAAAGTTCTGGAAAGTTATTAATTAATCCTTTACTAAAGGGAAACAAGGTTTAAGGTATATATAAGTATACGTTTATAAATTCGATAAATATAGCTAGCTTTAAAAATGCAAGGTCCGTTTCGTTATACGAAACGATTAATAACTTAAAAACGTTTATAAAAATATATACGTATTTATGCTAATTAAAAGGTCGTTTTAAACTTTAATCGTTATTACGGTTAACTTTAACTTAAAGCTTAAGTAATATAACGTTATAAACGTTTTCGTTAACGCGAACCTGTTTATAAAATATATATAAAAACGCCCCTAAAATATTTATAACGTAATAAAATATTTTTGCTTAAAAAAGTATTATATAAACTAAAGAAATCCCTTTTATTTTAACAAAAGAACTTTATTAACATACTTAAAGATTTAAGATTTAACCTTATTTCTTATAAACTATATTATTTCCTTCGTTAAAAAATATTTTTATTTTTTTACGTCGACCACATAATCGTTACGTATAGTAAAAAGTATTAAAACCTTATTAATTAATTAATTTGATAAATATAAAAACGATATATTCTTATAAAAAATAAGAACTTATAATAATTCTTAAATATCGAAATAATTAAAAATAAATTTAATAAAAAAGTTTAGTTATTTTAATCCGATTTTATAAATAAATTAATTAATTTAATTCCTAAAAAAAGTTTAAATAATTTTTTAAAAACGTAAATAATTAATGTCGAATTATTATTAAATCTTAATTTAATTTATTTAAGTTTTATTAACAAATATTAAAAAAAAATTAGTTTTATTTTATATAGTATTATTAATAAGTAATTAAATATATCTTTTATAATATCCTAATTCGTTTATTTTAATATAAACCTTAATAACGTATATGATAAAATAATTAATCGGATTATATTATACTTAATCGGTATTAAAACGTTAACGTTATAATTTAATAATAAAAATTCGATAAATATTTAAAATAATACCTTTTTCGTAAATAATATAATCGATTAAAAAAGCTTTTAAACTTATGTTATAAAGTTATTCGGAAAAATAATAAAATAATAAGCAAATAAATAAAATATAATAATTATTTTTATAACCAAAATAAAATTATTATCCTTTATGTAAATTATAAAAAATCCTTATTTATTTTTTAATTAATTAAAAAATTAAAAATTAATTTAAAAATAAAACCGTTAAATATATAATACGATAATTAATAAATAATATAGTTAATTAACGTTAATATCGCCTTTTTATAAATAAATTTACGATACGTAAATATATATAACTATTAGCTATAAAAAGCAGCAAAAAGAAACCTGATTAAAATGGATTATACGCTTATAAACGATATGCTGGCTAAGGGATGAATTAAAGCCTTATTACGAAAAGCTTTTAAGTACTTTAAAAAGCAGCTAGGATTAATAAATATTATAAAAGCCTTAGATCAGTAAAGGAAAGCTTTAAGGATTATTTCAAACGAGGAATTAGCTAATTAAGAGGATTCAATCGCCGGAAGAGAGGTGGAATGGACAGCTATAGCTTTAGAAAGTGATAAAGTATAATGATCAACGCCGTAAATACTTTAAGGCGTTGAGGGGGTGTGTCAGCTAGCTGGGGGGTGCGTAGCGCACTCCATATACGGAAAGGTCACCTACTGATCGGCCCATATGTGTTCCGGAGCTAAGTTACTTAAAGTTGTATG